>MBFL02000095.1:49163-101820 GCA_001696595.2 Aspergillus hancockii
CATGTGATCCGAGCCCTCAAGGCTCAACAACTACCGTTACTAACGACAGTTAAGTACCTAAAGGCAACCGGTATCCTCCGGCCCCACCACCCGGCGAGAGACAATCGACGGTGGGCAATTCTGGGTCCCATGGTCACAGAAAAAAGGTACTCCGTATAGCTAACAACATACTAAATCACTAACTTACGCTCTATTAGATTATTTTTAGGCAATGGCATGAGTGGGCTGCCTAAGAATCCAGAAAAACTAAGTACAACGTAGTGAGTTTGCTATGATTGTGTAAAAAAAAAAAAGTAGGGTAACCTGCAGACATCATACATACTCTTGGCGGATTCTTCCTCCGCACGTCGCACACAGGGACCGACGCTCCCAATCTAACTGACTCGTAGCACTGCTACCGATGCCTGTCCTTAACACCGTAATCGCTGTCTATAACATCTATCCTTCTAAAAGCTTCCCCCATCGATAGGCCCAGAACCGCAACAAAAAAGACAAAAAAAAAGCAATTTTCTTCGGCAGGTATTCGGGATTTCAGGGTAAAACGCAATTTCTTAGTTGGCGCAGGCTGCGTTTCTGGGGTTACGGACGAGAGTGCGAGGCTACGCGAAGATAGGAAATTGTAATCGATCAAGTCCAATTAAAGACCATGTTCATGTTTCATCCTTGGGTCCCTCGCACTGACACCAAAGCGAACTAGCAGCGGGTGATTAGCGGGCGCCCAGGAGCGAAAGGTGGACTATCCCGAGGCCCTTGAAATTCACCGCGGAGTTACCTGACAGAGACTTTTTTTTATTTATTATTTTTTTTTACTATCTGCTACCTTAACCTATAAACCAGGGCAGGGAGGATAATCGCACATACATACAGGAAAGTCATCCATACACGTTGTAGGGGGGTGTTGAGTAGGGGGTTTAAGGGAAGTATGTTCCGAGGTCGAAAATATCAGTTGTTGGATTGGCAGAGCGAGAGAATAAAAAAAAAATAGAAAAAAAAAAAAAAGAAAATCCGGAAGGAAGGGTAACGCATCATAAAGTTTAAGAATATTCGCCGACCAGTCTGCCAATGTGAGCAGTGTAAATGTTCACGACTGGTTAACTTTTCTCTACCCCATCTATTAGATGCAGAAGCGTTGGATCATTCAACGACAATATCTTTATCTCTTAGACAAACATACCTAGAGTAATATGTCATTGCCACCACCGTCTACCAGCGGTTAACCTGCGTATCATCGCATCAGAGCCAATCCCCAATTCCCTCGTCCGTGGAAAAACCTACTATATCACTAGTATTATGCTTATCACTACTCATCCCGGAACAAACATACATGCATAGGAAACAGTTAAAAAAAAAAATGGGTTCTGGATGAATCAAAAGTATCCTTTTCTCCGTCACTCCCCCAAGCAAGTTCAACCCATGCCGATAACCCGAAAGGAATTACCACCAGGCAACACATCCAACAATACTCGCCGTGATCCCCAGATATGATTGGGGGGTTAACCACCACCGTCTTTCGTCATCCGGATACTAGTGGTCTTGGTAAATGCAACGATCCTCGGAGACTCGGGATTTAACTCCTAGACACAGCATGTTTGTTTTCTTTCCTTTCCAGACTTCTCTTCCCAGCCCAGAGTTTGGATCGAGACTTGGATGGGTGACGCTGAACGAAAGTGGTTTCGACACCACAGTAATTCAAGAAGAATGTTTTCCCCCATCCTATAATGGACTGGGATATTGGCAGAAAGGGGGGGTCGGGGAGGGGATAGATGAATTCAGCGCCTAATAACGCCATTGTCATACCCTCCAATTTGACCATGACGGGGTGTACCTCATAATAATTCTGTTTCTTGGTTCTTTCTGTATTGACAGGTGGCAGGAATCATAATAAGAAAAATTTAAACAGGGAAAAGAAAATGAAAAAGGGATTTAACGGCTGACAGATAAAAAATATCAAGGGACCCATGTCTTCCCGTCGATTCCTTGTAGACGTGCTTGCGATAAAACATGTTCATCCGCTGCGGGAGAGTTGCGTTTGGATGCGCCCATAGGATATCTAGAGTTTAACTAAAAAGGAAGCTAAATACGGGCGATGCGACGTCCGATGCTGATCGAAATATAGGGCTTACCGGTACATCTATCTACCTGACTTGGAGATAGATACACCCAATTTGGCTTGTGAGAGACATGGCCAGTTTCGGAATTGTCTCTAGGTATAGAGGTAGTATTATGCATCTTGGAAAATGAGAGAGAAAACCCCCTGCCTCCAAATACATCACCCGGAGTCAAGGAAGTCGGTCTGTAAGTCACTTGTAAACTCTGCAAGTACACCCAAAATCCAGCCCTTCGTTGTACACAACATTCGACAGCCTCTCCGTTGGAGCTTCCCTGTCTTCTTGATCTCGTATCATCAACCAGTCAAACTATGGCCCGAGTTGTACAACATAACTCTGCTTGGACATGCGAGTAGTCAGGAGACTTGCAAATCTTCTAAAGTCGTTGTTGATTGGTGGTCTCAATGTTTGCTTTTTAATGGCATGGGCGAGGAGATATATACAATGGATAACTGTCAGCACCGAGTCAGTACAGCAAAGACTAGCTTGATTGATTGCTTCACTCTTCACATAGACAATGGATAACATGATCAACAACTCATTGCGTGCTTCATATTGTATTCGTCCACAAACCAACGTTTCTAAGTCGTCACCTCTTACACATGCCTTCATTCGTACAATACAGTACATATCAAAGCATTTGAATGTCAAACAAGAAAATGGAAATAATGAAATCAAAGGTCAAGATCATTATGGTCGTTCTCATCATGCTGCTGACTTTGCAGGCTCCGCTGGCTTGTCTTCAATTGCCAGAGGAGAATCATCATCGTCCTCTTCGTCGTCGCTTGAAAAGTCATCTACCGCACGGCCACATCGCCGGTTTTCCTCTCGCTTTCGGCGGCGCTCCTGAACATATTCACGATAGCGAGCGTCTATAGACAGATTAGTATAGAATTTAAGCTTAGGGGAATCTGGTGGCCAGGTATACCTCGTATCTCTTGCGTCTTGACAGCGTACGCTTGGATTTCCTCCTTAGACAATACCCTCAAGACTATTACGTAGTCCGAACGCTCCTCGAAACGCTCACGGCCAGCTTCTAAGGCCGCCGGATTGACCAGCCGACGGTCAACTTTAGTCCATCTCGCCCCTGGCGGGATTCCTTTCTTATGGGCATCTTTCAAAGGCGCCACGCCTTCTCGCACGGGGTTAGGTTCTTCAGGGAATTTGTCGGTTGGAGTCTTTAAGATCCCTTTCGGAGGAGTGTCAGTGTCTCGCGAAGTCGTAGATTCGGATAGTTTATCTTCTTGGTTCGCATCCTTCGTGGAAGGGCTATCTTGTAGACGAGGGCGAGAATGTGATCGATGTCGTGTAGTACGCTCAACTGTCAAGGGTTGAGATGGCCGGTCACTGTTACCTGTAGAATCATTAGATCCATGAGGTCGCCGGCGTGCCGACGCTTCCCGCCTGTATTTTCTCAGGTCCTCATCTGATGTGTAAGCATCAGATTCATTCTCGACCGGGCGTCTCGGCGGCTTTTGAGGTCGACTGTGATGCCCTCGGTGATCGGGTATGTGGGACCGCTGGCGCTCGGCTCGCAGAGATGGATCATAGTCGTCATGTACACTGCCCAGACCAGCCGTCCCTAGTCCGGTACTGGACCCTCGAGCGGGATCCTGGGCAATGGAATTCCTTGGTACTCCACTCTCATGAGACTGTCGACTACGCTGCTCGTCATCATGCCGCCGATGCCGATGCCGGTGACGGTGAACATCCTCATAATCACTTCTGTACGAGGAGTACCCTTCATCCGCTTCCTGATGTAGCGAAACCGGATTTCGATGCCTATGCCGCCGGCGTGCGCTAGCGATGTCAACATCGCTATCGGCATAGCCCTGAGGACTTCGCACCCGTGGGTCCCACTCGAGTCTATCAAAACCTCTTGTAGATGGGGGAGGTCTTGCGGAACGGCGCTCCTTCCTGGATATTAATTGAGGATCATCGACGCCGGTCAAGCTCAAGGGTCTCTCCCTGCTATATATACCCCGACTGTAGCGCATTCGCGCGGCAGAATCTTTTTCAAACTGCTCGCGTGGGTTGGTATAGGAATAAGCGTCGTAATCGTCAATGTCCTCCCCCTTGCGAAGACCCCCGGGTGGGGGGTATCGCGAGCGTCTATGGGAGTCTTGCTCTCTATAGGCACTGTATGCCATTGGTGACCTTATCGCGCGATCGTTGGGGCTCAGTCGCCCTGTATCGCTGGCGTAATCGATATGGGAGATCGAGAGAGGGTGGCGCCTGTGGTGTCGGGGCGAAGAGGATGGCATCAGGTGTCGGTCCTGGTTTGGAAGAGGGCTAGGGGAGCGGCGATAGCTAGATGTTACCACAGGGGGAGCTCTGGGCCCATGGAGCCGGCCGGGAGTCAAATGAGTGTCTGCGGCGGAGGTGGTGCTACTCCGCTGTCTTGGGCGAACTGCATACTCGGTTCGCAGCTTAGTTGAATGGCCAGCGTCTCGATAAGTTTTGGAGGAAACTGGCCGGGCTTCTAATCCCCCTTCCCGGAAGTATCGGGGGTCATATGCTGTCACCACATAGGGCGCGCTGGATGGGTGGCCTGGGTGTCCGGTTCGACTAGCGGAGGACGGTTCATAAGACGAGCTAAGCTGCACCGTTCCGGTGGAGGCTCGCATAGGATCAATCACACGTGGACCGCTCGGAGACATGGGCAGGCAATGTGCAGTAGGGCTCATTTAAATCCCTTACAGACAATGGACTGCGAGGGATAAAAAGTCCGATCGTGTAAATGCGTAGAGGATGTGTTTGACTGAAAGAAGACAAAGCACTGGACTAAGCTTTGTAAACGAGACGTAAGAATTATTCAAAGACAAATCAAAAGTGATGAAAGAAAGGTAGTTGCATGAAAAGAAGAAAAAAGATTGGGGAAGAAATTCGCAGTCAGGAAGTAAAAGTGTCTTTGGGCACCAGGCCAGAAAGTAGTCGAATCACTAATGAAGTTAAGGCTGAGGGGCAAAAAAAAGGGAATGGAGCTATTGATAGAAGCCGAAATGATGCCTGATCCCGCAGGCCACTGTAAAGACAAAAACGAGGACGGAGCAGAAAGAGGGCGATATTTATTGTCACTCAAGACACAATGGAACGGGAAATTGATAGTCGATCACAGGGATGCTTCTCAATGAGAAAGCAAACAGCTAGATAGATAATGCTAACAAGGTCAACAATCCGAATGGTGATTAACGATAAAGAAGAGATAATAATCTCTTTGGTAGTCCTTAGTGGGCTGTGACGAAAGAGGGTCCTTCAAAGCGCACTAACAACGGTCAGAAACCACCTAATGATGGCATGGATCACCACAGGTGGAACACCAACCGGCTTAGCTAATTAGTAAGGTCAGATTGCCTCCTGTGAGATTCGCGTATTTCGCCCCAGTAGGGCTCCCTTAATAGACTGATATGATTCGTTTGATGTTTGACGCGCAAGCGGAGCCGTATCAGAATGTTGTTAACATTTCCATACTGATGATACATTGCAAGTATGGATAGAGTCTGGGGGTTGTTCTAAAGACCTCGTAGTTAACCATGGATGTCGGCAACTTGGGGCCGCTCCCGTTCCCTTGGGTTGCGTTTGCATGTTTGCATTGCATAGTCTCCTCCGTGGTCACGCCCCCTTCGGATCGTCTCTCTTTCCTCTTTCCGCAACTCAATCGCTTTACTTGAACCAACCATTCGGATCAATGCCACCAAAGACAAAGAAGAGCCTCAAGGCGTGACTCGGATACAAGGTATCGCAAGGCCTCACCTTCCGCACCCCTTTCCGCACCAGTCTTGATCCTTCTCGAAATAGTAGTAACGATGGCAGATCAAGCGGGCTTCAACTTCGAGATTGTCTTTGTCCCCACTGCCCCTCCGCTTTTAACCGTGGCAATACCAGTGGCACTAGTGACTCCTGACCTATACGATGGTGTTGCAGTTTGTTGACCTCGCTTCACATCTCCCAGCGGCGTCCTGATCTTTCCATTTTGATTCGGAAGGTCACAAGTCCCCCGTTTACCCAAGTTGTCGGCCGGCGAATCACCCGCTCTCGGTATCCACCTTTTCCACCTTCCGTCGTCGCCAAGCGATGCGTCGGGTGAGCATTGGTGCTAGTGCAGGAAAGAAGCACCACATCCATGACATCATGTAATGGAATGTACTGCCACTCGGGATCTCAATGTGGGTTCACCTGAAGTCGGCAGTCAGCCTAAGCACACTGTAAAATTAAGGAACCCGGAAGTGGAGTCAGAGAATTTCTAGAAGAATAATCCTAAGGAGGTGTGTGTACATCCCGTACCTGTGGGTGCAGATAGTCCTACTATCAAACTACAGACAATGCGAATTCAATGCGAAATGCTCTTGTTAGTATTCCGCAGCCATAAGTCTGTGCGTGAATCAATCAGTCTTATTGTGCTGCAGGCGGTTGAAGGCTGTTCAAAGCCTAGTTCAGCATGGGGCAACCGGGCACCTTCCCGTCTCATCACAAGAACGCCCGAAAAGCAGTGGGGAATCATTTCTCTCCATTGACCTGGTCGTGATGATTCTCGGTGACAAGATCGGGCATCAAGCTGCCTTGAAACAACTTCCACTCTCCACTCTCCACACGTCTGCTTCATTTTCTCACTCGCCTCTAGCTGTCATACGCTTCATCGGCCGAATGACGGGAGCTTGCGGGATTTCTTTTAACTTCACCTATCGCCATGGTAAACTTCCCCTCCCATAACCGAGGTGTGCAGTATGTGTCATCGGGGTTTAGTTGCAACCAGGTTACATTTTTGAGTGAATCTACAACACGTTTGACACGGGAGAGAAGCATGATGAAACGCCCTGTCTGGATAAACAATTGAACCCATGGTTAGAGGATCCGTCCATGACACGGAATCTCGGTTTTGTGCATATGCACGACTATTGCCCTGACGCATTCGTACTTCCCATCGGCCTATTTCTCCCGGGAAACCAATGATGTTATCATCTAGGTACCAGCAGCAGGGACTGTTAGAAATTGTCTACCTATGCGCATCCTGCTTGAATCATGCGCTGCTTCTCCTAGGATGATAGATGCTTGGTGTGTGTGAAACTTCTACGACCAAAGCAAGCTTTCAGAACGCAGACTCAGTGATTAGGAAAAGTCCGACGATGCACAGGATCTTCATAGTGACACTACCCGCAAGCCACAGACCTACTCAGCCACGGATGTGCCCTAAGGGTAGCCCGGTCAAGGCCGAGTTCATGCAAGTCCAATACCCCATCACCCACGTTAGGGCTACGGGTGACGTACTTGTCATATGCCGCTCGTTGCCAAAGCCACTTACACTTTGTCACCGATGGGAAAAGCGGAAGTCATCCATGATTAAACTTTAAAACCTGAGGCATCATTTGACTTCATGTTCTCATTGAATTCCATATTCTTAGGCACAACTTAGCCAATTCCCGCACCTAAAATGCTGGGTATCTACAGCAGTATCATCTACCTTTCAATGGGACTTGCCGAACTCGACGGGAGCGTTGTGATAGGGGTAAACTGGCCGATGGATTCGGGTTTGTGCCCTGCTCCCATACCCGTGGTTAGGCAGACCAGAAGGCAACAAACGACGCTTCAACTTCGTTGGTCTGAGAGAATATAAACCGGCTCAAATCTACCGAATTCCTTGTGCTCATCGTCCCGTCAGAAAGCGATTTGTAGCGGATTTCAATCAAATCGATCCGTAAATCCACCTATATATTTTATCGCAAATTAGAGCAGTTTCACAACATATATATTGCATCCTCTCCACCGGTAGCCATCCCATTCTATACTCTTCAAGCGATTATACCTAATAGACATCAGAGCTCTTCCTTCGAAACCAACCCACGACCTCAGTGCTTCATTTCATCCTCAGCCACCGGCCACTACTCCTACCTCAAACATGACACAGCAAGCAATGATAGCACCCCAGTGCACGCAAAATTCCGCCAGGCCCAGCATGAATGGATGGTGGACATGCTGCTCTTGTGGAGCCTTAGTTAATCCCGAATTGAGCCAAGATAGATGCACGGTTTGCAACCACCCACACTGCTATGAATGCACACCGGCGTGATGACATCCATACATTAGATTTTTTCCAATATTGTACTATCACTTTGTGTATCTCGTCTTGCCTTGTATTTTTGTTCCTTTTCTCATTCTTGCTTCGTCTTTAAGCGCGCGTTTGAGTTCAGCTTCTGTGTATAAATATATTTATGTAGAGTAGTCTGCGATCCGGGTTTTGTTGTTAGCAGGATCGTGATTCTTTATTAATAGACATCTTTTTTCGGGTTGATATTTAATGAGAATGTATAGAATCCTATGACATTAGATTAATGCAGAGTGTGGGTTATTTAAGGTATAGATAGAGCACGTGGTTTTGGTCACCTCGCCTTGAGGCTAGAGCACCACGTGAGCAGCCATGATCAGGGGTTGTTAACGTTCATTCTACTCCTTTCCATGAGAGCAGGGGGTCATAGGCTTCACTTGCAATCATTGTATGTGATCAGGGTATGTTAGTTATATGTAACATGCGGTGGTGTTGAGCGATGTATAATCACGAATATTGCTCAACTAGCACCAAAAATTGGTGGACTAGGAAAAGGTTTGGTAATATTTTTGGAGTCAGCTTCAGGTGTGTATACCAGCAGATAAATATAGGGATTATGCCGAATTATGTCCCGTCGCGGGAAAACAGGTCATCATAGAGTGGGTTTTTGACGGGGTATAATAGGAAGCTAAGAGACAGTTCTACGCTAGATCTATGGTGAAAAGTATGTTATTGCTCGAAATTAAGGATGTATTTATTTGCTAGGTTCACGTATCTAAGCGGTAGTTGTACTACCAAAGCTCCTAAAACAACAATAACAACAACAAAAAAAAAAAAAAAAAAAAAAAAAAAAGAAAGAAAAAAGAAAAGGGAAAAAAATCATGTCTAAGGCTTGAACGAGAATCTACCAACTCTCAGAATTACCAAAACTCCCGTTTCATGATGATGCGGATATGGTACCGCAATGTTCTCAGAGTCTATTAACCAAAATTGCATTTCAAGTGTGTTGCTTAGGTGTCCTTCGTCTCCGCTTTTGCTTCGATGCACTATCTGCAGCACTAAGAGATCCAAGTCCAGCTTCGGCCTTCAGTCTCTTCACCACTGGTCCGAGCGCAAAAGCGCTTTCTAGACTGCTATGGTCTGCACACGGGCTTTGCTTGAGAGGTAGCAACCAATCAAGAATAGAGTAACCCAGGACTTGTTGAAGGTTTTTGAAAGGAGTTCCCAGGTCGAAGGGGTTTTCTCCGGGGAGAGTCTGGAGAATTGCAAATACATGTTGTTCCCATGTTGACTGATTTTGCTGGGGCTCTGCTGCAGCCTCGGAATTTGGAGGCATCGGTGGTAAAGGGTAAGTTATAGTACGAAATGTTGGTGCCCATCGGGATTCAGGGTTGAGCTTGGCAAGCATATGGTTTGGCACACGTATAGCCAATGTCCAAACTGCAGACCGACGATTCAGATTCTCGATCGTTGTCAAATTATACATAGCAAGCTGCATAGAGCTGAGTGACATCCCAAAGGAAAAAATTCCAAAAAGACCGCTCCTGTGATCTATTAGAAGATTGTCCGAACTATAGATACAATCGCAATTAGGTGTACTCACAATCCGATACCAACAGCCCAGTGAGGATTGACTTCGCCAGCCTTCAAAAAATAGTCAATAAGGCTTCGCTGAATAGGGGTAAAATGATCTCACCTCTCGTCGAAGTTCCGCGGTGAATATCGCACAAACAATAAGCGCATATGTGCAAAAAACCATAGCATAAAAGACAAACTGAATGAAAAACTTGAATGAGGTTTCCGAGACCACACCCCCAACCCTTGTACTAGTTAGTCACATTACCTTATCCAAAGGGATGGTATATAACTCACCATGGACAGAAGTGGTCCATCTTACGGACACATCGGTCTACCTCCCTACAATGGTGCGCTCTGTCTGTCTTGTACTGACAGCACGTGGAGCAATATATGGGTCTGCCATCTGGCTGGCAAACGAACACGTCTTTCGTGTAAAAGGTTTCCAATCCTGCTGTGTCTAAGGGGTATGCCTTTCCTCCAGCATTGACATCAAGACCCCTTTCGAGATCTACCTCCTCCGATGTGTCTGTTTTCTCAAGTGTCCTCGTCTTTCGACGGCTTTTCTTCCTCCGCTTGCTATTCCGGTGATGGGGGTCCGCCGGTTCGGTATCCTGTTGTTTTAGGATAGATGGAGACCCTCGCGGCAGGAAACCAGGGTCCCCGATGACATTATACAGTAGCCGGATATATGTAATAATCACCGGCAACAGTAAAACGTAATATACAACAATTAGGGCTGCTCCTGTGCCAGCTCTAGGAGGACGATCATACTTCGGTAGAGGATGGATTAGGTAGTCGACTATATTTTGAAGAGCTTAGAAGCGTTGCTGTTGATCTGAAAATTGGGGGGACTCACTGCATAGTGGTTTAGTGACAGCATAAGAGGCATATATGACAATACCGAGCAACACCAAAGGTATAATTCGAGCTACTGCTATACTGACGCGCCGATCTGGACGCGCCATCAGAGATTAAGGTAAAGGGGTAGTCCTTGAGATTGCCTCTGCATTGAGAGAAAGTGGAAACAATTGTATCTATACAAGAACGAAGAACCGATTATGTACAGCCACCACACGAGGCACTAATGGCCGGGGAAATGGAACCCTCAGGCTAACTGAAAATTATGGCCGACAGGGGAAGACGAGGGTGACGTTGATCCTGTTTCCCATCATCAGGAACGTGACTATCAATTGGTGCAAACCTGACAAACATTATTCCATGACGTCGTCATGTGCCATCACATGATGACAAGCGATTTTTCATCTTATGGTACAAACCTATCTAATCAAAGATCTCCTCCATCACCCACCCCAAAGATCTCTCAGATTACTCCATACTACGGATCTGATTGATCCTCTGCACCCAACCGATATGAGACATGACCGGTCAATGGCTTTGGCGTGGCAGTAAGTCCGCTTTGCATCCCGGATCTCATAACCTGTATGATCAACTTGGTGAGTCTCTGTCAGTTTTGACGCTAGTGTCGATTCAGAGCTCTCCTTCTAGGATCGCGATCCACTTGCGCACTACACTACGGAGTATCCAAGGATTCTCTAGCGTTTTCTTGCAAATCTATCAAATCGCGCACTTTAACAAGGTATGCCTTCTGAAGGCTTTTAAATTTCTGCCTATGTATCTGGATCAAACACAAAATATGTTATTCAAGATGGTGAACGTCATCGGGACGGGAATATGGAGTAATCCTCCTGTATAGCAGTATGGGGGTTTTTTTTCTAAACGTACCGTTCATTCGGTTTTCAAGATGTTCCACTTGTTGAACATGGCACTGCATAGCACGTTGGAAAGATTGTAGCCTTGTAGGACAGTGCGTTCTAACCTCCATGCAGGAGTGATTGTTTACAGAATCTATTTGCGACAAACACGGGCCGATTCAGAGTGTACGTATGTGAGCATTGAGAAGCTTCCCACATGACGCGGGATCTAGAAACATTTCCTAGGATTGCTTCTCCAGGTATAAACATATATATTGCGAAATTCGGATTGGTGGTCAGTCAATTAGCACCTGGAAGCTTTTGTTTGACCCCTTGTGGCGATCATCTCTGACGCACACATGGCACGACACCTCTGAATCGGATGCGATTCAATGCAGTTGTCAAGGGGAAGAATAGCTGGCAAGAAGAGAGAGAGAGAAAAAAAATATCCTTAAAAATTGGACAAGAAGAAAGAGAAAGAACAAGGAACTCAAAGAATAGTGAATTTGTCAGTTTCCCTCGAATGAGTAATCTTTCGTGTTGGGCGTCATACAAGTCCCTCACGTGCAGGGGTGGTGGATGGCCTTAGGACTATAGCAGGCAACAAACAGGGATGCCTGCTTAGTCGTAATCGGGAGGGTTCCTGGTTGACCGACAAAAGCGCTAGTAACTGCATTTGTGGACTCCCATAACAGGCGAAAAATGACGGTAAGAAGTACTGAAGGCTTAAGAGCTGTGCTGTTCTAAAGGACCTGAGGCTCCGGCGGTCGTTGCCTGAAGTGCAGGTACCTTGCCTAGTACTAGTAGAAAGTGGAGCCAAACACTTTGCCCGTTCAAGCATTCCATCCAGGCTATGCATACTCTCTGCACCCACTCTGAAAGCTAAGAGGGAAGAGAGAAAATTAAAATAAAAAATTATATGTAAGTAACAAATAAAATAGCTGCAAACAGAAGGTATACGGGTGAAATGGCGGGTTAGAAACGGGCAAAACCAGGTGCCCACCTGAGCCTTGTCAGGCTATTCCGCCTTTTGGGAGACATCCAGCAACGGATCCCGACAATGATTTGAGTCAACCCGCTGCAGGATTCTTTGAATTCTTCTTCTAAGGCCACCTATTTGCCGGAGGTATGATTCAGAATGCGCTGAAGGTCATTGAGGGTGATCTAGACACCCAACGGCCCGGACCCTCAGGGCTAAAGTAAGATACCTGCCAAGCCACTTCTTGATCTACTTCTAAACCGCCCCTTCTTGCTGCAGAAGATTACACTCCTTTGATGACTGAGGTAATATTATTTAGCCCCGATTGGGGCAGAGTCGAAGCCTGGGGCTTGCCTGATCTGTCGAAGCCACGATTTCGGGCGATACTGCCTTGTCATTCATTTCACGGGTGATGCATCATTCTTCTCTTCTGTCTCTCTTTGAAGCTATATATACTTGCTTGATCTCCTTCTCTACCTGAGTTTCTCATTCACAGCAAACATATTCACCACTACCCAATACTGCATACATTTTTAAGTTCAGACTCTATCCACCTTCATATTCTACAGCATCCATAACTATTAATACCGCCTCCCGTCCTATCTACCCAATATCTTACTCAAGTCGAGATATCAAAGACTATCCAGAACAAAGCAAACATCACAATGCCTTGCCGTCACGCAACGTCTCTCTACTCTCAAGCCCCAGCTCGCATTGAGCGCAGAGATTCAGTCAGCTCCTTGACATCGGTGTCGTCTACTATGGAGTACGACTCCATCGTGCAGCGTCCATCCCTCTTCTATGCGACTGTACCTGACAGCTCTCTTCACGGCCTTTCCAACCAGGAGGCCAGCGGAACTCATATCTACGGCAACTCGTACCTTTACATTTGCTGCCAGTGCAATGATGGACCAAAGCTATACAACAACCAGCCCAAATGTGTGATGTGCCAACACACTGCCTGCCCAAACTGCGTTCATGTGAAGTAAAGGTGTAGAACCGTTGAAGTGATTGAGGTAAGAGCCGTGGGATTGGACACTAGCGTGACTTGCTGAAGCTTACATGTTATTTAGTGTTTTATCTTCCTATTTTTTAATGTCGAGACGGGATCTTACGACGACAACGTGTTTCTGACGGTTTTCTAAGCGATCATTTCATTATGAGCATGACACAATGGGCGAGGGAGTCTGCGGCCGCTTTTTCTTTTCTTCTCTTTACTTTATTTTATTTTTTGCTCTGCATGAGGTACATAGACTTTACCGGTTTACAGTGTTCGGATTATTATGGTTTTTGAGTTTTGCGATGGGGCCGCTGCAAGACTGAGTGTAGCTGGACTTTACTTAGTCTTGCTGCCGAAGGGTGCCTTGCTTGGAGCCGGAATTATGGGTCGTGGGGCATGTTTTATTGTCTTGCTCTTTTTTTCCTTCTCTTTAATTTGTTTAGATATTGCTATTAGACCTCTCCGTTTGTATTCTACTAAATTGAAAAATTCAATTTTCTCTTCGTTCAATGACATTCTTCTCTTTCTACTATAGTAGGGTTTGGTGGTGGCTTCACAGGGTGATGGAGAGCACCTTACTGCCTGTCACCCACAACCCTCATCAGTTCCAAACTATGTACATACAACATCAAAACGTTGAAAACAGACCAAAAGTCCACCAGTAATGTTAAACTACGCACATTCTCGCAATCAAAAAATAGATCCATCCAGGATATTCGCCACCTGTCATCCGTAAGTACAGAATTCTAATATTTGACAGGGTAAATCCCACACATAGCACGTGTGATCGATCGGCCCCCAACTCAAACGAACCACAGGCCCCGTTTTGATTTTCCGCAGCTGAGCCCATGGGCAAGCTCGAGGCTGACTTCTGGTAGGTTAATTTACCTGAGCCGCAAGTCTTGGTCCACCAGTCAGACTGGCGAGATACATGCAGATCATGCAAGCCACTGACCGGGGGGGTTTTGTCTTTCCCTGGGTCAGTGAGTGATCCCACCGCCCTTTCTGCCGGTAACTGTATGCAATTAGCCCTATGCTGGTGTGCGAAATAGCGGTCTTGGGGCGTTTTTCGGCCGTGATTATGTTTTCTGATGATTACTTCTCCGCTCTTTCGGGTTTTGCATGTTCAGCTCAGATGACCCTTATCTTGTAGATCGTCTTCGTTTCTTGTTGACGACTTTACTTTTGAGAATCTGGGTTGACTCTTAACATGGCTGTGTTTCGTGATCTCTTTGCGTTGAGTACGGAGGCTATACGGGGTAGAGAACCAACGTTTTTGAGACTGGGGGACCTCTTTTGTTTTGGGAATGTTCTTTCCGTAGAGAGTCTAATAATAAACAGTTAGTATAGTACTTCGGTTGTAAGCATATTTTCATCTAAAAATTAATTAGACACTTTACTAAGCCATCATCGCGGGCCACCGAATCAGGTGCCCGCCCGCTATAATGGGATTCCTCATGGCGGGAGAAGGTGTAAGACTGGCACCCGTTATCCCAAACCCCCACTTGACATCCTGTATATAAAACGTCGGAAGACATGAGAAACCGTAAGAGAAAAAGCCACATGGTGTAATCTTGGCATGATATCACTGCTATAATTAAGTTGAGTCGCTTTCCTACTACAGTCTATTGTAAACCCTTTAAGAAATATTTCTCTTGCTGTATGACTACCTGCTATTTCTGGACTTGTCAGATTTCCATCCACGACACAAAGCTTGCATTGCATATTCTGTTGCGCGAGGCGAAATCAAAAAGGACATGCAGTGGAAGTCCGATATATTAGGTTCGAGGGGGTTTGTGTTGTGGAGGGGTTCATTCAGAATCACAGATATATACATATCCTGTTTGGGATGTTGGTGATGCTTCTAAAATAAACAACCCGGGCGCACGTTATGATACAATGTGTGATATCCCAATTTAGTAGTTGATCTAGAGTTCTCTGCAGTGATACCCTCGATTTGATTAGAATCTAGTATATTTCTTGTTTTTCTTTTGGCCCCTTTCTTTCCTCCTTCGATTTGTAAGTCTTTCTACTATCTTCTATGTAGATAATCTATTAGATGCCGCCAAATTACAAATATGATAGCCACCACATACAAACACGTCGATCGCTTGATAATATTAACCGTCAGGTTAGAAATCAAGGATATCGAAACATGATATCACTAATCACAAGACACTGGAACCCATAAGCAAGTAACATTCAGCCTTAAACAAAAGTACCGACCGACTAGCACACTAGCAGCTACCCGGCCACCTGGTTCATGATTTTTAATTCAGACTTCCAATAACAGACACCATTAAGCCGTTTGATTTTAGTTTCATACACTCGGCCTGATCGGACTCAGGACACACTTGCTCAGCTACATGCAATGCATTCCTTGTACCCATCCTCGTTTGTTTCAGTACCAGTTCCGTTTGTTGGCTGTTGGTGTTACCAGGGAAAATGAGGTATCAGAATGCTTCGGGCGCGATGGGGTACTATAGATAGTACCATTAGCTGATTCTGTTTCTCATTCCAGGATACAGAGTCGGTGTTTGTTATTGGTAGGGTCGGGAACCAGGAACAGCACAGCCTCCGATGCTTGAAGACTGGGGATTTAGTTTGGATACTAAGGGAGTTAGGTAGTATAGTGCTATGCTAGGAGTCAAGGGCCGACGGAATTAATTCCATGCATGCCTGAGTCAGAAGGTCACAGGATTCTAATGAGTCAGTCTTCTGAGCAGAAATCTGTGACTCAATGTCTCTCGTTTCTACATTGACAGACAGTAAGTTGATGGATGGATAGCAAGCGACACTGCCTCTTTCTCGCTGAGTTTGTTGTCGTGGAATGTCCTTCCTGATCCCAAGGATCCCTTCTCCTACCCGTAACTCCGCAGGGAGCCTTGGTTACGGGAATACTACCTACGGAGTCGGGCTACTTGGGCTGACCATTGGGGGCCGTCCAATTAAGGCTCCGGAGTAGACGCCCGTCTGCGCCTTGGGGTTCGTCGGCCTTAGGCGCTAGACGCCCCGCACCCCAGCCGGAACTGAATAAGAGACTACCAAAGGGGCCAAAACAAAAAAAATAAAAATAAAATAAAATAGAAAAATTGATTGAATCAATTGTTGTAGTATTGGTAGTGTGCTTAATACCATGTACTCCTATTATCCGAACGCCCGGCTGTACAGTCGCATTCTTCGACTCCTCCAGTTGGAAGGCATGATGCCCGACCTATGTCTGTGGAGACAAGGTAAGGTTGGATTATCAATAAGCTGTTCTCATTCTCTCCAGGCCATAAGATGGCCTGTTTTGCTGCAAAGAGTGGGTGGAACCGCTTACGCCCACTTCATATGAGGAAAAAGAAGAAAAGAGTTATATCCTCAAACTTCATGCTGCCTTTCTAACCCAACTAGAATAGATCGAAGGGGTAAAATGATAATGCTCGTTTAAATGAGCCAAAGGAGATTTTATATCCCGGGCCAATTAGAGAGGCGAAATGCCGGACCTGCTAATAAAAAAAGGCTGGGAAAGAAAGCTTTCTGTTCAAAACAGAAAGCGAGCGAAGATGCGGGTATCAAGAAAATGGTGGAAAGATAGCTGCTACTGGTATGACCAGTATGAAGAGGTATCCATGTCTAAATGGCTTGACGGTTACGCACAAATATGTGCTCCGCCACGTTTGACTGTATATCGGTAGCTCACCTTGAGAAGAGAAGAAGAGCTTCCTCCGAGTGAATAATCGAATATTGTGGGCAAAGGCTTGTTACAAGGGCAAGACTCGTGAAGGATCCTGAAGGAAGCGTCTACGGTATGCGGCAATTTCCGTGGCCACAGTGCTAAAATCTTTCACCTTGTCGCGCCGCATGTCGTTGATGATGTTCTTCAGGCCAGTAATATAGCTGTCTTTTTCTTCTGTTGTTTTGCCCTCCCGGAGTGATCCCATCTGAACAAGGATCTTGTCATCTGCCGACGTTAATAACCCTGTGTGTCAGCATCCGCACAATGCAAAGGCGACCACAGCTGGCGAGAAAGGGGGTAATCGGTGATTGAGAGGGGTAAAAGGCAGGGAAAAGAGTGTGAGAAGGAAGCCACGAGTCCCAAAGGTAAACATAATGCGTGAGGCACGAAAAATGATTGAGTTATGGCACATGGGAAGGTGTTGCATGTAGTTTGCTCAAGTCCGTCGACGCACCGCTAAGAGTCATATCACGAAAGTGTTGAAATTCACAAGACCGATCATTGCACACACCACCTGCCCCCTCGAAAGGACAGAGGTACACCATGGGGTCGATATTATGGCTGTAAGTTAGGGAACGATAGCCACCCGTAACATCATCAGTGTAATTTGGATGATAGCGGTAAGCCTTGAAAACTTTCAGCGGACTAACGTAGGGCGAAAACTTATGCTCTGAGTCTCCTGGCCGCTGGGAATTCTATATCTCGTGTTAGCGTTTAGTTCTTTGTTGAAATGAGAGAATATCGCACATCCAGAAGGCCAACCTGAGTATCCTCTCCCGATTGTGTGACGCCCGTATCTTGGACATGTACCATCGGTGGCTCGCCGGCATTCTCTGATTCTTGTACGGGAGACCTAAGTTCTGTGGGCTCAATGGGGCCTGGAGAAGCAGGACTAAATGGCGGCGTATAGGCCGAGTTAGCTGGGCTTGCATTCGCTTCCGGTTCTGGGGGCTCATATGTTTCTGAAACCATAGAGTAATCAGATGCCTGATCTTCGGTCATTTCATTGGGTTGTTCACCAGAACTCATTGACATGTCAGCATGGTTTTCCGTGTTCGTGGACTGACGCCGTTCGGGTAAAGGTGAACGAAGCTCCTCGCTCAACTGATGTGCTTCCGCTTGGTTAGTCTCTTCTATTTCATCGGCTACTTCAGACATATGGACATCCGACACGGCAGACTGCGCCTTGGATTCTTCATCAGCGGAGTCAGAACCATCACTACCCTCATCATCACTGTCACTATCGCTATCACTGGACTCATCCATGGCTGACCCTGAAGAATCAGATGAAGAAGTGGGAGTTGATTCCCTGCTAGCGATAAGAACGTCGTCTTGTTCCACAGCGATATTAGACAGATGCGAGTGAACCACTGTATTGGCTGGGAGCTCGAGGAAGGCTTCTTGGGCAAAGCGAGTTCCTTCCTGATGCTGAAACGTAGCTCCAGCGGTATCTGGTGTTTTGATTTCATCTCCATCTGAGGTACTCGGTTGAAGGGCCGAAGCTATACGTAAGTATTTGATGCGGTGTAAGTTGGATGTTTGGTAATAAGCGCTTTAGTGTCTCAAAAAAAAAAAAAAAAAAAAAAAAAAAGCTAAAAAATGAGGAGCACAGCGAGGACTGATGAGACATACCTTCATTTGCTGATTCTTGCGCCTTGTTTTTCAGCCTAACTAGTGCTGATTCCACATCTTCCAAGGAAACTCCACTGAGCTCTGTGCTGAGATTCCTCAGCTCTTCTAAGAGCTGTTTTCGACCCTCTTTCCCCCTTGTAATTTCGAGTAATAGCTTTTCTTGCTCAAAATTGAAATCAGCAAGTCTTGTTTCTGACTTCCGTATTTCTTCGTCCAAAGCAGGGACCCCAGATTCAATTTCCTGTTTTCGCAAGACTTTAGACCTCATGATTTCTAATTGTTCGGCGTCCATAGAGTCCAAAAAATTAGAAAGGTCCATATGAGCAATGGAAGGACTCTGAGATGATACTGTGGCTTTTGACAAATTGTTAATGACGTTCATTTGTGAAGGATCGCGTTCAGGGGTATCGGCTGGTGTGGACCCTTCAAGAGGTGTTGACTCTGAGGACTCCACCACACGAGGTGACTGAGTACGGCTGGCGGCTAATTTCGCCTTCTTACGTTGTTCAAGCTCAGCAATCCGCTTGTGCATTGCTTGTATCTCCAGATCTTTTTTCCGAAGATCTTCCTGGTCATTGTTTCTTGAATTTTGCGGGGTTGAAGACAAGGAAAACCCTGGGCCTAACGAAGTCACTGGTCTCGAGGGAAGAGACTCCGCGAGATAAGCACGTGGATGACCATCTGGGAACGAAGGTTGCAAAGTATTATCTGCAAGTGTCTCGATTTCCATGTCATCGTTTTCGTCGTCCTCATATAGATCATCATCGCTGATGTCAATAACAAGTCTATCCACTGGGAGAGCATTGTTCACTCCGTTATTGAGGGCTTTCTTAGGCATGGAAATAGGTTCATCGAAATCAGATGCTCGGGGACGCTTGCGTTGATTAATGCGTGGCTGCGGCGTCGAGTCAACTAGAAGCACTTGGGTAGGCGTCATAGATGGCTCGTTGGGTGACGTCTGCGGCACTTCCGCCATGAAAAGCCCAGGGATACGTGCAAAAGCACCGGATTCTGGGTCAGGGGGGCGTTCCGGTAACGGATGTTGTATCAACGAGGAATTTGAACTTGGAGTTGAATCTTGCACCGTTTTCGTGTTTTCGTGCACTTTGCTCACTGGCATGGTATCTGGAATTGACTTTTGCTGTGCCCTCATCAAGCCTTGTTTCTTAAGCTGCTCTATTCGTTGCCTGGCCAGCTCTGTCTTTGCCTTGTTCTTTTCTCTAACACGCACCTCCTTGTCTTGTGCAAGTGATTCTGTAGAAGAAGCGGCTTCGGTTGGTTTGTCAAAATCAGTTGTCGGTGAACTATCAGACGTTGGTATTTCCTTTACCACATCTCTTTGAGGTGATGCAGGAGCGCCCAGAGACTTGGCAGCTTTCGCAGCAAGCATACGCGCGATGACCTCCTTCCTTTCCATGGGTTTTACTGTGCCTGGTTGAGAAGATGACGCAGATGGTACTGCGGCTTCCGCTAACCCAGATGATTGTGCAACATCCTCCACCCTTACCGCATCTGCCGCTTGTCTTTCCCCTCGTCCTTGTTCGCGGACAGTATCCGTTGATGCAGTATGATTAGTGACTGGAAAATCATGCGCCATTGAGGGAGAGGCCGATACTGGATCTGATACAGCGTCAGGTTGTGGCGTCGGAACCTTGATTCCTACCTCTTCGTATAGTTGTTTGAGTATCACTGGATTGATACCTTCCCCAACGAGCTCACTATAACGGATGTTGTGAGGAGCCAAACTAAGGAGAGCACCTTGCGCTTGTACACGAAGTTGTGCGGGTGATTTTCCACTATTAGACATCGCCTGTGATTCTGTCGGTGGCACGGTGTATGTAGACTTCGCAGATAGACATTGACTGAGCAGTTTCGGTGTAGCCACTTCATCGTTTATCCTATTTACGGCGATGAACGGTTCGGCACTGACTGAGATGGGGGGGTTGTAGGCTGCAAAATATTAGTATGCTACAAGGAGAACACGAATTGAGAGGGTTAAGTTACGGGATCCGCTGTCTCGGCTAGACGAGCGAGAGCCAGGAGAGGAAGCTTCGCCCTCCTCGACCTCTGAAGATACACACCGAGAACCTTTGGGCACATAGTCATTGTTGGAAGCTGTCTCTTTGATGTTTCCTGTTCGAGCCTCGTTCCCATTTACTGAATGATTAGTCTGGAAATTGGTACTCCGTTGCGGACCGCGCCCTGAAGATGAAAGGCTCATACCGCGAGGATCAGTGCCTTGCTGTGACGATGCCCCTTCCATATCAGTCAGTTCGCCTTCTTCGCGGTCCATGTCTTGCTTCGAGATGGTTGAGGTCTCAAGCTGGGGATGAGCATTATTCATGGGAGCCAAATTGGATTGAGATTGGAAATCACTAGTCAAAGGACGACTAGGAGGCGTGTTAATAGAAGCATGAGGAACTGGCATCGGCGGGTACCTCATCGGTGGCATTTGCATGAGAGGAAAGGGAGGGGGGAATTGCGAAGGTGCAAAGTTTCCGAAAGGGAAGGGAGGCGGTGGTAGTGATCCAGCCGGGACGGGCGCTCCTAGGCCCGGAAGATGGGAGTTCGCGTTGAAATTAACCTCATTATAGTCGAATGGATATCGAAAACCCTCCTGTAACTGCTGAAAGGTGGGCATTTGGTTTTGGTTGAAGGGAAGATTATGCGGAAGCGAAGATGGCGTGGAGGATGATGAAGGGTTTGAGCCATGCCATTGTTGCGTATACTTGGCAGGCCCCCCAAAGGAGGAAGTTGGGGCTTGATTAGACATTGCCGAATACTCAACTGAATGAGTAAGTCAAAATTAAAATGTGGTGTTGGCTATATATCGTAAGTAAGAAATTAGTTAACGCGTTTTAGGCGTCGCACATCATCAAGTTGCGATGAGCAGAACTCAAGTAAAAGGCACAAGACTCAGAAAGGTGGAGGTGAGACAGCGCTGACAGTGTTCAAACAATTCTTTACACAAAATGAACTGTACACAACTATGAAACAGTCTTCTCCTGATGAAAGAAAATAATGAGAAAGATAGGAAAAAAAGAGTCGCAGGAAGTAAAACGTCAGGGGAGGTGATGGATGTGCAGCTCTAAATCCGAAAAGGTCTCGTTTCGTGCCGTTGACGTCCACGTGACTCCAGAGTACAGATCGGGACTAGTGCGCGATCGGCATCGGGAGCCTGAGGAACGCAGGATGTAAACAAACATGCGGGCCCAATGGTGCATGGAGCAGGTGGCCAGTGACCTAGTTTCTAGTGACCTGCAACTTGCTGCACTGCTGCAGCTTTGCCAATTACCTCGTTCCAAGGTTCTGTCAACCTGCCGGCCATTTCGCTCCCTTATTTACTGACTTTAATGTTTTGATAGTTCATTTGCTGAGCTTCTTATGACTTGATCCAATCCTTTATTATATGACTTCAAGCTAGCTTCCGAATGATGACCTATTAAATTGACGCCGATATGCTACCTTCACAGTTGAACGGCTCGCCGAAGCGTGCGAACCCGTTCGGCCGCGCCGCTCCATCCCCATCATCGTCACCATCCCCTGCTCCGAGAGCTGTACGCCCAAAGTCAGCATTAGTAACATCAGGTAGTAAATTCGAAGAGGCGAGGGGCCACTTTCGAAACTCCTCCTCTCACACACAGTCGAATCAATCGCCATTTCCTCGGATCGCCAGTCGACGAAGGTCCAATTCATTACGGAATGATGTCGCCTCGGGGACATTTGCACCGGAATTCATCAAGACGGAGGAACTTAAACGTGGAGCGGACCAAATTAGAGGACTCGAAGGCGATAATGACTTTTCTGGAAACAAATACGTCTGGCTACGTGATTCTGAAAAGGCATTCATAAGAGGACTCGTCTTGGAAGAAGGAGATAACGGCAAGCTTTTGGTAGAAAGTGATGATGGCGAGGTATGAGCGATACTTGTCTTGTTACATTGGAGTTACTCACAGCTTGTCAGCAACGCGAGGTTGATGCGGACCAAGTTGACAAGGTCAACCCGGCGAAGTTCGACAAGGCGGATGATATGGCTGAGCTTACTCACTTGAACGAGGCTTCTGTGGTGCATAACCTACACACTCGACACCAAGCAGATTTGATATATGTCAGTGCTCTTTGTTATCCCTTTGGTGTCCCCGGTGACTTGCTCTGACCCGTTGATCTATAGACATATTCAGGACTGTTCCTTGTCACGGTCAACCCCTACTGCCCATTACCAATTTACACTAACGAATATGTGAAAATGTACAAGGGAAGGAGCAGAGAGGAAACTCGGCCTCATATCTTTGCGATGGCCGACGAAGCATTCCGGAACCTGGTTGAAGAGGGTGAAAACCAAAGTATTCTTGTGACGTAAGCTTCTCATGCTATCAATCACTATTGTTATTAGCACTGACATGGTTTTAAGAGGAGAATCCGGAGCAGGAAAAACCGAGAATACTAAGAAAGTTATTCAATACCTTGCCGCTGTTGCAACATCCGAGACCCCACACGCTCGTTCGGGGACCAAGCAATTGTCTATTCTCTCCCAGCAGATCTTGAGGGCAAACCCAATTCTCGAAGCGTTCGGCAATGCCCAGACAGTGAGAAACAACAACTCTTCCCGCTTCGGCAAGTTTATTCGAATTGAGTTCACTCGCTCTGGTCAAATCTCTGGCGCCTGGATCGACTGGTATCTGTTAGAAAAATCCCGTGTTGTGAGGCCTAACCCTCAGGAGAGGAACTACCACATATTCTACCAATTACTGCGAGGCGCGGATCCCAAGTTGAGGGAACTTTTACTCCTTTCTGGCCTTAGAATTGAAGATTTCGCATACACACGGGACGGAAACGACAGCATTGCCGGGGTATCAGATGAAGACGAATGGGCTTCATTAGTCGAGGCCTTTCACGTCATGGATTTCTCAGAAGACGACCAGATGTGTATTCTTCGCACGATCTCAGCCGTACTTCACTTAGGAAATGTGGCCATCGTCAAGGAGAGCCTCCGTGCTGATCAAGCAGCATTGGGTCCTGATGCACGAAATAGCATAGAAAGGGCTTGTCAGTTGCTAGGGATACCTCCAGATCCTTTCGTAAAAGGGTTACTACATCCAAGGGTAAAGGCAGGCCGTGAATGGGTAGAAAAGGTCCAGACACCAGAACAGGTTCGGCTTGCTCTTGATGCTCTAGCAAAGGGAATTTACGAACGTTCTTTCGGCAATCTTGTCAATCGTATCAACAAGCGTCTGGATCGCAGCGCTGTCACCGGAGAGGATAATTATTTTATTGGTGTCCTTGATATTGCCGGATTTGAAATCTTTCAAAACAATAGTTTTGAACAACTCTGTATCAATTACACCAACGAGAAGCTGCAGCAGTTCTTCAACCACCACATGTTTGTCCTGGAGCAGGAGGAATACGCGAGAGAGCAGATCGAATGGCAGTTCATCGATTTCGGCAAAGACCTGCAGCCAACAATTGACTTGATTGAATTGACTAACCCAATTGGTATCTTTTCGTGTCTGGACGAGGATTGTGTGATGCCAAAAGCCACGGATAAATCATTCACAGAGAAGCTGCATTCGCTCTGGGACCGGAAATCTCCAAAGTATCGTGCAGCCCGATTGAGTCAGGGATTCGTTCTTACTCATTATGCTGCCGAGGTAGAGTACGATACCGATGGCTGGCTTGAAAAGAACAAAGATCCTCTGAATGATAATGTGACCCGCCTGCTTGCGGCTTCGAAGGATATGCATGTTGCAAACTTATTTGCGGACTGCAGAGATCCTGATGATGAAGTGGAATACCCCAAGAGCCGAGTCAAGAAAGGATTATTCCGTACGGCTGCGCAGAGGCATAAGGAGCAATTGTCAATCCTCATGTCTCGATTGAACTCAACTCACCCTCATTTCGTTCGGTGTATTATTCCAAACCACAGGAAGCGGCCAAAAATGTTCAATGCTCCCCTCGTTCTAGATCAACTGCGATGTAACGGTGTGTTGGAGGGAATCAGAATTGCTCGTACCGGATTTCCCAACCGACTATCCTTTGCTGAGTTCCGCCAGCGATATGAAGTGCTTTGTCGTAATGTACCAAAGGGTTATATGGATGGACAAAGTGCCGCTCGAATGATGCTGGACAAGCTAGACCTAGACCCCACCTGGTATAGAGTCGGCCGAACGAAGGTATTCTTTCGAGCTGGCGTGCTGGCTGAGCTAGAAGAGAAGCGAGATCAGCTCATTCGTTCCATCATGACGCGTTTCCAGTCAGTAGCTAGAGGCTTTGTACAGCGACACATCTCCAACAAACGCTTATACCGCGCCGAAGCGACCCGAATCATTCAGCATAATCTTTCAGTCTATCTGAAATTGAAAGCAAATCCTTGGTGGCAACTGTTCTCACGGATGAAGCCGCTTCTTGGAGAGACGCGAACGGCTAATGAAGTAAAGAAACGAGACGAGAAAATCCAGCAGCTGGAGACAAAGGTGAAGCAGGACCTAGCTGACCGTCAAAAGCTGGACGAAGAGAGGCGTCGCACGGAGATAGAGATGCAGCAGATCCAGCAGACCT
Organism: Aspergillus hancockii; assembly: GCA_001696595.2. Lineage (NCBI taxonomy): Eukaryota > Fungi > Ascomycota > Eurotiomycetes > Eurotiales > Aspergillaceae > Aspergillus > Aspergillus hancockii. The sequence goes on from MBFL02000095.1 coordinate 74,489, forward strand.
TAGAAAGTGAAAGAGCTCTAGCCCTAGACAAAGAGGAGATCTTCAAGAGACTTCAGGTGCGAGAAGTGGAGCTCAGCGAAAAGCTAGCTGGTGCAATTGCGGACCAGGAAAGCCTCGAGGATCAATTAGATGAACTGATCGCTGCGAAGAAGAAGTGCGATGAGGAACTCTACCAGCGCATTACGCAGCTCGAGCAAGCTGGAGAGATTATACAACGCTTCGAGTCTGAAAAACATGAGATGCAGGCACATGTCGAAGAACTTGACCGCAAATTGTCGGAGGTGGATCGAGCTTCTTTCCAGAAAGATAGCAACATCAACGAGCTGGATCAAGAATTGAAGATGCTCCAGAGTCATCTCAGCTTGAAAGAGCGCAAGATTCAAGATCTTGAAGCTAAACTTTTGAAATCGGACCAAGACCTCGACATTAAGTTATCAAAGACGTCTAAGGAACTGGAACAATCGAAAAAGCAGATCAAGGACTTGGTTGATGAAAATCGTACCATACGCCAGCAGATTTCCGATCTCTCTGCAACTTCTACCGGGTATGAGGAGATGCTTAGACGTAAGGAAAGTGAGATGGCTGTCTTGCGGAATGATGTTAGAAAGCACGAAGACGAGAAGCGACAATTAGAAACCGAGAGAACATCTCTTTCGACTCGTCATGACAACATGCAAAAACGTCTGCGAGAGCTTCAAGCAGAGTCAGATGCTATGAAATCAGAGAAGGCTCAGCTGGAACGGGAGCTCACTGATGTCAAGAAGCTTCTCGAAGAGAAGATGTCTGAGGATGCAGAAGCTGTGGAGAGTAGGAGACTTCTTGAGCAGCAGATCCATGATCTGAAGGAACAATTGTTCCAGGCCCAAGCGGATTTGAGCAGGGAACGTCAGTCGAGGGATGACGTTCAAATGCTTGCAGAGCATACCCTCGCTGAGTTACGCGACAAGTACACCTCGTTGAATGAATCCAAAATCATCATTGAAAAGGAGATGTATATTCAGCAAGACACACTGCGCCGTGCCACCGAGGGCCGCATAGCTGCCGAACAATCGCGAAAAGAGCTTCAAACGGAGCTCATCAAGCTAAGGGACCGTTTCACAACCGTTGAAAACGCTCGTCTGAATGCGGAGGCTGAGATCGAACGAAACATGATGAACCAAGCTAATGAGCGACTGGATAGCGTCCGAAAGGACCTCGACGAGAAAACCCGGCAACTGGAAGAAATAGAGGCAGAGAAAGCGCGTCTTTCGGCCAGAGTACAAGAGCTCACCAACGCGATCGCGGAATCCGACAGTTTCCGTATTCGCCATGACCAACATAAACAGCGATTGGAACGGGAACTAGTCACTCTGAAGGGCAGACTGACTGCGTCAGAGAATGACAACCGGGCTTTGTTAACCAAAATTCAACAGAAAAACCTCGATATTGCCAGATCTAATTCGAAGGCGAGTGACAACCAACGCCTTCGAGTGACAACACTTCAAAGGGAGAAGTCAAAGCTTGAAGATGATAGCAAGAGGCTGGCCCGTCAGCTAGGGGATCTTCAGCTTACAATTACATCTCTCGAGAAACAGAAGGAGAAACTTTCCCTGAGCTTGGAGGATCTAAACCATGAAGCAAACAGGGAGCGCAAGGCCTGTAGGCATGCTGAAAAGGCCGCATCCACTGCTAGTCTTCAGCTTGCCGAAGCGAACAGGAACTTGGAAACGGAGAGGCAGCTGCGGACTCAAGCTCAAGCAAACACACGCAAACTCCAGAGCTCTCTCGACTCTTCGAATAAGGAGATCGAGGACCTTCACCGCCAACTGATGTTGCTCTATAAGGTTGTTGAGCCCGAGTCCGATCAGTCGTCTGAATCATGGGAGAAGGTGCAGCCTGACCTATCGAAGAAGGTAGACGTAGCTCAGTTGTTGGACACAACGCGATCTCAGTTGCAAGTGACTGAGGAAAAGTATAACAGAGCTGAAAGCCAACTTGCGGAAATGCGGCGTCGACACGGTGATGAGATGAGAGAGCTAGATGCCCGTTATTCTTCATCCAAGCGTGCATTGCTGGAGGAGATAGACCAAAACCAGGTTTCTGGGAACCGTACGCCAACACATCTGAGGAAGAATTCTGAAAATGGTGTCCAGAAGAAATTCACCACGCCAACAACACCTAATCGCAGGTTCAATCTTGAAGCCAATGACTCTGCCCGGTCCGATCGGACAGTGGATACTGTGGGGTATCAGAAACGAATGGACATGGCGGCTGAACTGGAAGAGCTGCAGAATAAACTTCAGATGACTGAAATGCAGAACAAGCATCTTCAAAGTCAACTTCAGCAGGTTAACCCTCGAGACACGTGGCAAGACGAGAGCCCTTCGGTCAGGCGAATGCAGCTCTTAGAACGTGAGAATGGCCGCTTGCATGACCAGCTTGATGACTCTTCTAAGAAGGTTTCGGCACTTGAGCGAAGCATTCACCTGGGAGATCTGTCATTGCGTGATGTGCAAGCCAAGTCACACGAGGAGCTTTACGACCTGATCAATTCTCAGGAGCAGTCCAGACGATCTTTGCTCAAAGTGCACAATGAAGCCGTTGCCGAGTTTAGCGAAATTAAAGGCCAATTGGAAAAGCACAAACGCGCAAAAGCTACCTTGGAGGTTGAACTTCGTGATGCGCGCTCTGAAGCACAAGAATTGCAGCTGGCTAAAGACCAAGATACTGTAAGCAGAAACCAGCTTCTTCAGGAGTTCGCCGACTTGCAAATCCGTCTGGATGCGGAATCGTCTAGGTGTGCCGACCTCGCTTCAAGCCAAAGCCTCTATAAAACCCGTGCCGATGAGTACTTCAGCAAACTTGAGCATGCAGAAGTTACAGTTCTTAAAGCTACTCGGGCGGAGCAATTCGCTAAGGTGCAAGCCCAGGAAGCGGAGGATACATGCGCACGAATTATGGCTGAGCGCAAAGAGATGGATAATCTTGTAGAAGACCTACAGCGCCAAACGCAGTCTTTGGAGGCAAGAATGGAGGATCAAGCGGCTGAGTTACAAGCTGCACTTCAATCGAAGCAACGTCTGCAAAATGAACTCGAGGACTACAGGAACCAGCGTGCAATTGATATTGAGGACAAGGAAACCTCGATGGAGCAGACCAGGCAAAAGTATCAAAGAGAATTCTCTACCCTTACCAATGAACTCGAGATGGAGCGGGAAAAGATCTTGAAGGTTCGCAGCGAGAGCGCCCGCCTCCGACAGGAGCTCGAAGACCTTCGCAGCAAATGGGATAATGAGGTGTTGAATAGCTCGACATGGGCTAAGGAGAAGTCCCGAATGGAGGTAACCCTCCAGGACGTAACAACATCTCGCGATGAGGCCGTCAATGCGCACAACGAGGCTCAAAGCAGGGTTGTGACTCTTCTGTCACAAGTGCGGGACCTGCGGACCTCGGTTGATGACGTGACCGCAGAACGAGACATGTTGCTCAAGGAGAAGAAGATGTTGGAAGTGCGCCTCACCGAAGCCGGAGAGAGACTAGAGGAACTTGCTAAAGGCGAAAGTCCATCCATGCGCAATGCCGCCAGTATGGATCGCGAACTGCTAGAGCTCAAATCTAAGCTTGCCCAGCAAGAAGATGTCTCTGCAGCCGCCGTTGGAAAGATGAGGCGGGCAGACGCTCTTGTGACAGAAATACAGAAGGAAATCACTGCTGAAAGGGAAGCCAATGCCCAGCTCTTCAAAGATAAGGCCGCTTTGGAAAAGCAACTGAAGGAGTCGCAGTTGCGGTGTGTGGATTTGGAGACAAAGAGTTACTCGTCAGGCAGCCAAGACGTCAGATTCTTACATAAGAGAATTAAGGACGTAAGTTCCTGCCCTTGAGGTTGCCGTATAACGTCTGTATACTGACGAACCGATCTTTTAGTTGGAGGCCCACCTCGAAGAACAGGAGTCTAAACATAGCACGGAGCAGCGCTCTCTCCGCAACGTTGACCGTACCGTCAAAGACCTCCAGTCTCAGATAGAGCGACGGGACAGGATCAACGCGCAACTCGATGAAGAAATCAGCAAAGGTCGAGATAAAATCGAACGTTTGCTTCGAAATATCGAGGAACTCCAGCAAAATGAAACCGATACATCTTTGCAGGTGCGTCGTGCGGAGCGCGAGCTTCGAGAAGAGAAAGAAAAGTCATTGCGACTAGAGCGCGAGTTAGAAGGATGGAAGTCTCTTCGAGTCGAGAGAGGGCGTGGCCATGTCACTTTCAGTGATATGGGAACTCGAAGGGGCAGCAATGCGCTTGCCTCAGGCGACTTACAGAGGATGCCTAGTAACACGAAAGGCTTCTTATAAACATTATAATAATCAAGCAGGTTGATCCTGCTGAGCACAACCACATCTGAGGAAGCAGGTTTTTTTTATGTAGACCTGAACTATGGATAATGAGAATGATATTATGCCTATGCTGCATGGCTATGGAGTGTTAACGCGAAGGACTACTTGACTATTTTCTGTTTCCCACTTTTTCTTGTTGGTTCTTTTCTTTTTCGCTTTTCCTTTATCTGCTTCCTTTTGGTGAGATATGTGTACATGATGATGTTCCAGTGATACAACGATCTGCATTTGAGTTGGTTGACTTATTAGTATATTATGCAATATCACGAAGAGTTCTTTGCAAAACTGGCATAATAACCAAACCACCATTGTAGATACAACCTCTTTGACGTCAAACGTAGGTGCAGGTATTATCCCTGAGCTTGAATATACATCTAGCAGAAGAACATTTACAAAAGCATTTGTCACCCTTGGAGCGCACCAAACTGTGTAGTCATTTTAGAACCACCCTACTCGCAATAACCAGCGGGCCGCCTGCATGCAGCGTTGTAAGGTAGCCCTGTTCACCCCACTAACGCCTGCATCAAAGCCTCATTGAAAGCGGTACTATTTGCAAGGTATTTGCTTGCCATATCTCTTTGGTCAAACATGTCAGGGGGAGCTGTAAAGAGTAGTGATCTCGATCTATCGATACTCATCCTTGAGCTTAGTGCTGCATGACGGTCGTTGTCGCTCAGAAAGCAGTAACTAGCTTTCGAGTAACGATGTCTAATACTAATGACATTTATTTTGGCATTTTAGAGAAAAAAAATACTATTAATTAGATACAAAACCCTTTAGAACAATCGTGGTTGGTTGACAACAGATAATTTAGCCGCGCGCCTAGCACCTAACTAGCGCTCGCTTGAACAGAACGTTTCTCGAGCCCACCGGAGCTCGGATCAACTTGGAAGTTACTGCCATGACATGAGGGTATATTTCTTCAACCCCCCATCTCCCATACCTCCAGACTTGTACTGAGATCGACCCGCGCACCTATCCACCATGGTAAGTCCCTCAATTTTTCCAGTAGCAGCTATCAACCGCACCAATTCCCCCCATCGCAGGGATGCAAAGTTTCATCACCGGTAACCAAACTATGACCTAAACAGGCGCGAAACAGCGAAAAAGCCCAGTCGATGCTCTTCCGCTTCCGGGCGCAACAAGCCGCGGATCTCGGAATCATCGATATCGGCCGCACCCGCCGTCCCAAGGCAATCACGTCGGTGGACTCGATCCCCATGTGCGAGAAATGGCGCGGGCAGGTCCTCAAGGAAATTTCGCGCAAGGTCTCCCGAATCCAGGAGTCTAGCTTGAGCGATTATCAGATTCGGGACCTGAACGATGAGATCAATAAGCTGATGCGCGAGAAATGGATCTGGGAGATGCAGATTCGGAATCTGGGCGGTCCGAATTATATGCGTGGTTCTGGGCGGGTGTATGATGATGAGGGTAGGGAGATACCTGGTGGTGGGAAAGGGTATCGATATTTTGGACGCGCTAGGGAGTTGCCTGGCGTTAAGGAGATGTTCGAGGCTGCGGCTAGACGAGGTCGGAAGCCTGTTGAAGAGGACGATGAGGATGCTCGCGGTCGTGGTGGGGATATCGCGACGAGGAAGGTGGATGCGAATTATTTCGGCTATGGGCTTGATGAAGAGGATGGTACACTGCTTGCCTACGAGAAGCAGAAGGAGAAGGAGGCTGTTGAGCGTCTACGTGGGAAGAAGGAAAAGGATGTAGAAGATGGGTGGGAACCATTGCCTGGTGACGCTGGTGATGGCGTGGAATGGAGACTGCCGAGTCTAGAGGAAGTACAGGAGGAACTTGTCGAGCGCCGGAGGAGAAGGCTTTTGGAAAAGATCACTTGAGATGGTGTGCATTGACTGGTGTACCGGCGTCCTCTTTTAACATTTCTTTCCTCGACTTGCTCTTCAAGGCGTTTATGGGTGTCTCATCATATCATATTTATCATATGCGACTCTTTTCTGATCTCGGACTTATCTTTTCTTTTCTTTTTATCTTTACACATACGAGAAGCAAAAAAGCTTACTAATGATACCAACACGATTCTTTCTATTTTACAATGAATATGCTACTTATATCTATTTACTGTTTCTGGTGTTGTTTCTTCGCCATTCTTTCGGCCTTCCGCGCTTGGGTCATACTGGTGCCCACTGCATCCTTCGTGCCTTCTTGAATATGGCGTTCCTCCACTTGCAAGTCATCGAGTATGAACTTCCCTAAGCCACCAGCGCGCCATTTTTGGATGAAATGCAACGCCGCGAGGTCGGTATTTGGGATACCACCCTTGGCAAGAAGACCGGTATGGCGAGCGAAACTGTTCAGAAGGGGCATAATTTCATTCGTTGGCTCAGACCAACGCTCGTATACTTGGGGATCATGCAAGTTTATATGATATAGCAGATAGTCTGTTAGTGTGACTGGTGAGATAACAGAGTCCTTGACGCATCCACATAGTGCCAGTTTCAGCATTTTCTCCGCGTCTGGAACATAAGGCATGAAGACTCCAGGTGTGTCTAGTACGTATACATGAGAGCCATTTTCTCTCTCGATAATCTTGACGGGGGTTCCAATTTTCCTGGTTATACCGGGTTGGCCACCTGTTTGGACAGCCTTCGCCTTGCGAACACCCTGACTCCGCAGGTTATTGATCAATGTCGACTTGCCGACATTTGGCATCCCGACAACCATCACGCGACATCCCACTAGTTTATCCGGTCCTTCGGCATCATCTCGCAGGTGCTTTAATATGGAACTCACATCCAGACGGGACGAAGAGCTAACAAAAAACACGGCGCTATTTTGGTCAAACTTTTGAACTGTTCTCTCAGCCTAAATAAAGCGACGGTGATTTTAGTACCAGTTTCTATGGTATAAAGCCGAAATACTTAATATTCAGTCTCGAACTTACCAACTGTTGCGCTGGTGACCCAGATTCAGCACCTAGGTCCCTCTTTGTATAGACGATCAACCGTCTAGTCTTACCCAGTGCCTCTTCAAACATGGGATTGATAGATGTGACCGGCACTCTATAGTCGCGACACTCAACGACGTAGTCAATAGAAGACAGTATATTCTGCATTTTCTTCAGGCCGGCCCTGTGGTGGCCCAAGAAATACGACCTTGGGATGGACGCATAACTGGGAAAGGTCTGTCGCGGAATAAATTTGGCTGCCATGGTATGACAATCTGTTAAGGATTATTATTTGTTGATTGAGAAAATTGTGTACGACCTCTTCTTCCGCATATTATTGAGGGCCGATCGTGAGATAAAAGCTATCAATTGAAACAGTTTGATATCACCGCCGCCGATATGTCAACGGTATTCGGGCGGTGAATCAGGCGGTGGGAAGGCCAATATTAATGCCTCAGGTGTCTATCAGAGGGGCAGTACTTCCTAGTCTGACAAATCTGTGACCATTCAACTATTGCACCCGAATTCACGAAGTGCGGAGTGAACTTCTACAGTACGATTTGTTGCCTTGTAAAGATGAGTAATATCGAGCCAATCGGTTCCCAAGGATGTGGACTTGACGTCACTCTAGGCTTGGACTCCACAATTCGCTATACTCATGGATACAAAAGTATATCTAGAAAGTTGATGTCACCCCCATGTGTTACTAAAAAACTTTAACATAGATCTTATTCTTCAACAAAATTACCCCTGCCAGTCTTAGGCTAACAGCCTCTTACTCATAATGTCTAACTTCAAGTTAGCCCACCAAGTTAGGCACCTTATTGTTCAACCAGCTGATCTCGTTCTTAACCCCCCCGAAAGTTATCTCTTCGTTCAAGACGGGTTGATCATTGCATGCGGAGTGCTGTATGCTATGTGCTATTTCTTTTGCATGCTCCGCGCTTATAAAGATAAGAAATACCCGGGAGCCAGCTATGGGGGTATTCAATATCTGTAAGCCCTAAACTACAATAATGTCAATGTACTGTATTCTAATACGCCCACTCAGCTCTTTGACGATGGCATATGAGATATACTATGCGCTTACCGCAACATCTACATGGTTTGAGGTCCTGGCTTTTCTAGTCTGGTTTGAATTCGACCTCGGCTTCGTAACCATCGCAATCCAACATGCTCATAGCCCGGACCAAAGAAAGGGTATCACCCGGAACATGATTTTCGGCGTCTTAGCTGGGATATTGTTCCTCCGTTGGTTGACCAGCATCTACCCGGACGAACGGGAACAGATCACTGCGTACTGGACTGGTATCCTGCTGCAATTCCCCATTGGTTGGCTGTGCCTGTACAGTCTGTGGCAAAACCATGATACAAGCGGCCATTCTCTCGAAATGTGGTACGATTCTTCCTGTGCATTGCAGTACAGAGCACGGTTTTGCTTAAGAGTACTAGGTTAACCCGTTATATGGGATGCTTCACGGCATATGGCGTCTTCTTCTGGCGTTACCTCAACGTCCCTAAGAATTGGGAGTATGTGGGGTCAGCCTGGAGCATTTGGATCATTGTGTTAACTCTCATTCCCGAAACTCTCTACCCATTCCTGTATGTTTGGCTATACAAGACGGAAAAGGCCACGTCGGAGTCCAAGCCCGCTGCACTTCGGTGAATTGAAGTGTTGCATCATATTTGAGAGTACAAACATTGCGGTACTTTAAAGATGCATAGACAGAGTACTAGTTCCACCTCAATGCAGAGCAAGCATTCCGTGAAAACCTCGCACCCAAGCGCTCGGTGTAACCAACCATACCGCTTCGGTTTTGTCTAAGAGGCCTGGTATTCGTATTCAAGGAAGGTGTCGTGATATGATTTGACGTGTCGTACTTTAGGTACTACGTAGGAATCACAGTACTTAGTAGCGACATTGTAACAGTATAATCATTTTTCGGGGACAAGTCCATTGCCTGGATCTGGATGTAAGCTATACCGTCTACGGTCTAATGCAATGCATTAAATATTAGGAATGTTTCTAACGGTTTCCGGGACCTCAGATATACCTCGGCTCTCCCTTCACCCCAAGTCACCCGTAGGATCCCTATAGTAGTTCCTTCGGTCACCATTGGATAATACTGGGAAAATGGGGCAAATTCTTCAAGACACTGTGGTTACAGTACTACCTTAGTACTATCCGTACGCAGCTGTCAGCCCATTTCGAGCGTTGACATGAAGTCTGCTACTGGGCAGATCTCGGAGATCGTCACATCACTAATCATGATATCCTCTGGGAAAATGATCCACCTCGCCGCAACGCCCCACTTTAACACAGTCACATAAGATCACATAAACATAATTCTCTACAAAGAACAGAAGGCCTAAGTCGCTGCTGATCCACTCTTGAAACAATGGCTGATGTACAAATAAAGGTTCCTTCTCATGGAACCGGTGGAGGTGGATTTTACTACTTAATACAGCCGGACCCCTCGTGAGCCACCACAGATTGTTTGTTGCATGAACAACTTGACATTCCTATATTACATCAGCAGCATGTCTTCCATCGACAAGATCAATGTGGTGAACGACCCTCGGATCCGTCGCTGCTCTGCCACTGTCAATGGCAAGACATACGGTATGAGCCTTGGCTTCTCTCAACTTTTGGAGAACAACTCGCTTACTTGAATCTAATAGGGTATCTTCTCGCCGAGCCAGAGGGTGGCTTTAGCCGCACGATCTTCTTGGTATACCATGGAATTTAGCCAATGGGACCGCCGGTAACTAACCCGTGCGATATAGATCCACGGCTTCCCAGACATTTCTATGGGCTGGAGGTACCAGATTCCTCTCTTTTTGAAATATGGCTTCCGCGTCGTTGCTGTCGACTGTATTGGATACGGTCGCTCAGTAAGTTTAGGACAATTAGATGTGCAGTAAGACTTGTTTTGAAATCTCGCTAAACTGGCTCATATAGGATGCTCCAACTGGCTCTCTTGATGCCTATTCCTACAAGTCGCACGCTGATGACTTAGTCGACCTTGGAAAGCAGCTTGGTTGCGAAAATATTGTTCTCGCTGGTCATGACTGGTATGTTGACATTCACTCCAGGTTCAATGCATCATGTAAATCTAATGGATAATATCAGGGGTTCAGTGATTGCCTCCCGCTTTGCTATCTGGCACCCCTCTTTCATCACTCATCTCATTCTCTTCACTGTCCCGTATCTCCCTCCTTCGCCAAAGTACATTGATACTGCAGACCTTGCCAAGTTTGTCCCCACAGTCGGGTACCAATTGCAGTTTGGCAGTGCAGAGGGCGTCGTCGAGTCCCACACCCAAGACAAGGAGGGTATTCGCGCGTTCCTGAATGGACTGTATGGTGGGGCAACTCCTGATGGCAAGTTTGCCATGGATTCCACCCGCGGTTTCGATTTTGAGGTGGCCCCCAAGCTGGGTCACACGAGGCTACTCAATGAGGATGAGCTGAATTATTATGTGGAGGAATACTCAAGAAATGGACTTCAAGGACCATGTGAGTCTTATTACCCAAAGGAACCTCTTTGCTGTCTCGAAAGGAGGGCTATAAAGAGAAACCGGGGACAAGACAAGCTAATATGGCCCAGGCAATTACTACCGCATTCGCCAGCAGAGTTTCACGGATGAACAGATTCTCCTGGCTCAGGGCCAAGAGGCGATCTCAATCAAGTGCCCCGTGCTTTATGTCCACTCGTTAGCCGACCTTGTGGTCACCCATGAGATGACCAAGGCCATGGTGCCCTTCGTGCCGAATCTCACCATGAAGGAAGTTGAAGCAGGACACTGGGTTTTGTGGCAGAAGCCGGCGGAGGTGAATGCTTTTCTGGCGGAGTGGTTGCAGCAGCAGGGACTTCTTGATTCTGCTAAGCTGTAAAACGACAAGATTTGTTCCGACTATAATACCTCTAGCAACTAACTAAATCATAACTGTTTATTAGTACAATCTGTGTACGGTGCAAATAATCTCGTTAGATAAATAGCGTCTTTGTTTTCCCGTTTGGCGTGAAGTCAATGCAAATAACTAAATAGGTACAAGGTGGAAACCCAAAACCACTCCTCATTGGCTGACGTATAAATGCATGAACAACCGCAACTATACAACGTCACTGCCCCCACTCCAACTTTTGTTCCTTTTTCATACACTCAACTTTGACAGTAGAGACTCACTTTTGTAGCCACTTGCACTGTTTACTTCCTTGAAGCAGCAATGCAATGATTAGGCCCTACGGCTCCACCGATAGTTCAAGGAATGTCCCTCATTTCAGCATTTCGACCCCGCTCAACTCGGGCCTCGTCCCTACGCCACAGGCCTCCGAGGCGACGGAATGAGCGAGAACAAACCCATGAGAGTGAGGTTACCGGAAGAGACGATGCACATTCCATCATAACCCCCTCAAAGCATACACCAAAAGCATTTCGAGTTCTACGAGGCTCCGTATCTGCTGGAGGACCTCTACGCCCATTTCGATTGGTTAAGCAGGATATTGTGAATCTTCGCCGCCGATATGTTTCGGACTGGACTTTGTTCAATCAATTGATTTTTGCCAGTGCGGTCTATGTCTTTTTTACTAACCTCCTTCCGGGTATCACTTTTGCAAGCGATTTGTATGTCTTGACCGGCAAGAGTTGGGGCACTATTGAGGTTGTGTTTAGTACAGGACTATGCGGGATTATCTTCTCATTGTATGTTGTGTGCTCTAACTCGAACAGATGGCTCATTCTCGAGTCTCATGCGTAACGCGACTTGTCTCAACTGATCACTTGCAGATTTTCCATTCAGCCACTGACAATCCTTGGGGTTACTGGCCCTTTCTCCGTACTGGCTGAGAATATCTATGCATTATGTGACGAAGTGTTCAAGGTATAGACTAAAGAGCAAAGAGTCGACTTTTGAATCGTATCTATTGTGCATTAACAACACTGCTAGGTTCCTTTCCTCCCTTTCATGGCATGGTCCCTGATTCATGCAGCGTGGTTGCATTACATTCTGGCCATAATCAACGCTCACGACTGGACTATGCGCTATGTGACGACATTTGCTACGGAGATTTTCTCCCTTCTCAACAGTATTATCTACTTTCACAAAGCCATCCAGGAGCTTGAAAGAGCCCACGATACTCTCTCATTCGCCGCTTTCCTGTACGCGGTAATCGGCGCCGTTGGAACCATGCTCCTCGCCATCTTTCTCTCCACAGCCGAAAGTTGGAAGCCGTTATTCCATCGATACATCCGAATGGGACTCACAGAATATGCTGCCGCTATATCCATCGTCGTGTTCATCGCCATGCCGCATTTCGGCGAATTAGCACATCTTGACAAGTCGACTCTTCCCGTCAGCACCTCTTTCAAACCCACATCACCAGACCGGGACAAGTTCTTCGTTGAGTTTTGGACCTTACCTGTTGGATGGGTCTTTGCCTCCATAATCCCAGGGGTCATCATTACAATCCTCTTTTTCTTCGACCACGAAGTAAGCTCCATCATCTGTACGATTGATAGATATGGAACCCGGCAACCAGGAGGTTTTGCCTGGGATATCATCCTGTTAGGCACAACAACTGCTCTCTGCGGAATCTTGGGAATCCCACCTGCCAACGGTCTCCTACCTCAGGCTCCCCTGCACTCGGAATCTCTAATGCATTCCGAACGAGAACAGCGCACCGTCATCGTAGACGGCGAAGAGAAAGTCGAAACACACGAAGTAAAGCGTGTTCACGAACAGCGTTGGTCAACGTTCTTACACGCAGGGGCTATCCTTCTCTTCGTCAGTCCACCGTTCATGAAAGTCCTCGGCTTAACTCCGACGAGTGTCCTTGCCGGTTTGTTCATGTTCATGGGCGAGCAGAGTCTATCAGTAAAGTGAGCACCCCCATTTGCCTATAGCCGACTCATCGTCGGAAAGATCTGGAAATAAGAAAGAGTAACGCTCATCTACTATAGCCCGATATTATACCGAACCTTCTACCTTCTCACCCCACCCTCGGAGCTCCCATCTCTCCCATCATCTCTCGCGAAGCAGCCAGAGAATCCAGATGCAAATGACAACAACATACTACCACGCCCCTCCTACACCCCAATCCATCTGTACACCATCCTGCAGATCGTCGTAACAGTGGCCATATTCATCGTCACCCTGACGCGCGGTGCCCCCGTTTTTCCTGTTTTAATCGTCGCCCTTGTTCCCTTTCGCCTCTTGGTGATGAAACGATGGTGGCCGCGTGAGGTCCTCCGCTTCGTCGACGCATGGGCATGCCGAGAGGGTACACCTGAGGATGACGAGGACGCAGAAGCCAAGAATAAGGGGGTTTGCGATGACGAGATCATCGGTGATAGGGGGCGTGGTACACAAGGAGGTGGTATATTCACCTCGCATTTAGACCACTCTGCACACACGCAATCTAGCACGGCGGCGATAGTGAGGTCCACTGCTCATCCCGGTAAAGTGGATATTGCAGATAGTAGTGACGTTGGGCAGGAATGGGTAGAACTTGAGTTTCGGATGCAGCAAGATGAAGAACTGGGTCGGTCGATTAAAGGATGTTGATGTGATGTTTGCCGTTGTGTTGGCGATGGGCTGGAGCAGAGCTAGACGTACATAAAGAGTTCAATTGTATGAATCTTCTATCTATAGATCTATACATAGTTATATCAACATAGAAATTATCGTCCTAAGTCGCCAAGGGTATCATCTATAGACAAGACTTTACGCCGGTCCCCGAACCCATGACTCCTATAACGCAAATAATGGCGCCAATACCAATACTAAGTATCTCAAAATTGACCTTAAGCAGAACATGAACCCCTTGCATGCGCTAGCAGATGATGACGCATCACGCTCTCCAGCCTTGAACAAATTCATGGAGACGATCAATAACCACCCCAAATATAGCATTAACACTGTCACCGATAAGCTGTTCAAAATGCCGAATGGCCTCCTCTTCCGTCATCTCAAGATGGAATCGCTCTTTAACCTTGAGCACGGCCTTATCCGGTTCAACACGAATATCCGGGATATTGGCATCGACCATCAAACTGAAGAGGTTTAGGATAAGATTTGCGGACTTGCGCAGCGTCGTGTAAGCTGTGAAGCAGTACTGCTTAAATTGGAGGTAATGGGGGGATGTGGTGCCGCCCATTCCTTCGACCATCTCTTTACAAAGTTTCATCATCGGAGCGAAAGGCTTGGGGTCTCGGCCTAAGATAAACCCGAAGTCGGCGTGGAAAAAATGGCCATCTGGGGCTAGGAGGAGATTTTCGAGATGTCTGTCGCCGACACCGAGGAGGTATGTGATCACGCAGTATCCGGCGCATGATTTTATGTAGGTATCCATGGTCTCTTTGCGGACACCGAGGGGCTCACTGTCGTCGCGGTTGTTGGCTTGGAGGTATGCGAGGACTGATCTGTGCTTGGCTGAGATTGCAGACAGGGAAGCTGATGGGATGAATTGGACGGCGCCTGCTGTTGCGTTCGTCGCGAGAATTCGATAGGGTGTAAGTTTGAGATCTAGGTTTTCCTTCTGTAGGAGGCGGTCCATCAGGATGATTATCTGTATAACGAGCTGGTCTTGGCGAAGATCGTCGCCGACCTTGAACAGGATCGGGTATTTCTGGCCTTCTGATGTCTTGAAGGTTATGAGGAGAGGAGACAGTGTTGATTTGAAAACATTGGACTCGTCGGGGAAACAGCCTGTGATTAATATTTCCGGATCCAAAGGAAGCGGCAACGGAGGCTCAATGTGTACCAAATCATTTTTCGGATCTTTCAGATACTTTTTGAGTTTCTCGATTTTCAGTGATCGATTCTCGCGAGAGAATCGAAGATCCTTGGCGACTTTTGAGAGTACGGCAACCAGTTCACCCTGGAGTAAGAGTGTCTTCCGGTGCTCAGGGTGTACTTGCTCTAGATCGGTCATGAAATAGTATTCTACCCGAGCGAAGAGTCTGCGCTGCGCTGACAGGGTCCCTGGACTAGTATCATCACATTCAACCATGAGATACCAGTGAAAATAGCTGCCAAGCTTGAAATTGTTTGCAGCGCGAGTTATTAAGAAGTTAGCCAGTGATGAATCATGGGCAGTATCTTCGGTGTCGTGGTAGGAATTATCCTCGTATTTAAGCGCTTGCACCAACTGGAGAAGGTAAAGGAGAAGCTCTTCGTCATCAGCCTTTCGAAGTCTTTCGACTGCGTAAGAACGAACTGCCGGGTTATCAAATGTTGGCCCAAGTAGCTCCAGCGCATCATCGACGTCGATTTCAGTCCATTTCGGAAGGATTTCAACCGCTTGATGCGCTTCACCGGCATCACGCCAATTCACCGACTTGACGAACTTGGTGAGCGCTCTTTTCTCACGAGTCACGTAGTACCTAAAACGCCAAACAAGGTCCTTCTCCTCAGCAGTGAGATCTTGCGTCGGCTCGTATGATAGGATGGCATTTAGTTCATCGCGAATCTTGGGGTTTGGCTTCAAGTCTCTGTCCATAATGCCAGTACGGTGGCTACGGATCAGTCTCCTATGCTTGTCCTCGCATGGATTGCCTGTTTGTCCAACTTCCGGATCATAGATTCTAATCACGCTCTCCCCATCGGCACCTTCAATTCCAGGACCAAAGCGAACCTCTGGAGCAGGTTTCAACGCAGAATTCGGATTGACAGGTGTATTCTGGTGGTACGTCGAGATAGGAGGTGAAGCATACTCGTGATCGGACCAGACGATAGGATGGTCGAAACGTGGAAATTCGACGTATAGTGTGAAATTTTCGTCATCAAGATCCTCTTCGTCGGAGTCTTCCCCATCGACACCTTTTTTTATGAGGGCCTTCTGCTTCGCAGATTTGAGAAGGATGGCCCGCTTCCTGGCAGCTTCTTCGGCATTAAGCTTCAGCTTTTCTAGCTGGCGAAAGACCATTTGATCCATCCAATCGATGCGCGGTATATCTCCCATTTCATGTTTCTTGATCAGCACCTCTACCCGTTCCAATTCCATCTCCTCCGGGGAAGGGCCTACCGGCTCGGGGATGTTGGCTTTCCGTCGTTTTGGTGGTGGGCTGGAAGGGGTAGTTGTCGACGAGAAGCCATCCGCGGCTTTATGGCGATATACTTTACACTTTTGCCTTCCCATCTTCAGTTTGCCCTCTTCATCAAACAGTGGTAGCGTTGTGCCGCCGAATGGAACATAATGACCTTGCGCACCTTCGCCGCCAAATGGGGACAGGTCCCAGATGGTTATAGCAAGTTGGCACTTATATGGGGCATCCTTGAGGGACATAGGCATCTGTAACCATTCATTCCAAGCGCGGGTTGATTTGAACGTTCTGTAAGAGGTCTGTAGAGGTACCCCTAGCGGTTTGGAATCTGACCATAGTTGCACCGTGACGAACAGATCGGATGTTGGACTTTGCACAGAGCCGAGATGTCGCAATTCCGGTCGCTTTAGGAGCACGGAGAAGGGTATCTCTTTTTGCTTCCCTTCCAAGGCGCCACTATAACAAGTTAGTTAATTCTGTGCTCAACACCCAGAAGTCTGCCATCGCAAAGCAACCATGGGTTCATCGGAATGGGCTCATTTACATTTTGACATGAATAGGAAAATCCACCTGGGTGGAAACAGCATAAGTAAAGGCCTCCATTTTTAGCTTGGAGATTCCGACTCCGCCCTCATCGACACCTGGAGTCCTTCATTGCATTAATGTCTCTGTGAAAGGAGGTTAAGAGAGCTCGTTCCGGGGCAAGGTGAAAGCGGCTGTTGATTGGTTGAGACCCTTGGAGCACTTATCGGATGACGCGGGGTCAGCTGAGGCCACGTGATCCCTATCATTCGCAACGCGTTCGCGCGTGAAATTATTTCAAAAGAAGGTGTGAAACTGACCGATGAGATTACTTATTGGGGTTATCATTAGCGGACTTTAAGCCTTTACGTCTTACTCATGACAGTGGCATTTGCCCCAATTATACCTGGTTCATTATATCCTTGTCTCCCCAACCCGTCCTTTATTTCTGCCCGACCGCAGTCGCGTTGCATTCATTTTTTTTTTTTTGTGTTCGACGTACTTTCGTCGAAATTCTGGCGCTAAGCATGGCACGTACCCGTGAACCACCAAGTCAATCTATGTCACCAGAGCCCTCGTCCGATAAAGAAAATCTCCAAAACTCTAATCGGGTTACGAAGAAAAGCAAAACGAAAACCATGCCCCCTAGTGCTACTACGAAGCGCCAGAGACTCTCAAACAGAGCGTCTAATATTCAGAATGCTAGCCAGTCTCAGATAACGTCATCGCGACAGGATCACGTTAAGGAATTCTACGACCCAGATCAGGATGAAAGTGAAAGGCGACGAGTTCGAAAGGGGCTCAGGGACTTGACGCGGGAACTACATGGTAAGGTTTTACCGGACAAATATTCATCGTCAGTATCCTGATATTACAAAAGATTCCAGGAGTGAATATATGCAGGCTGGGAACAACGGTATTCGGGAAACTATTGAAAAAGCCAATGAATTCTTTCAGGACGTTAAGCAGACTTCGGACGCAACGATCGACTCCCGTCTCTTGGTCAGCGCGGCTGACCTGTCATACAAGAAGACCACACATTTAGTCTTGGGAGACGCATCTGCGGGTATAGATGTGGATGAATTTGTCTCGAAGTGCATATCATTCATGCGCGGGGCCCCAGAACAATCACAGTCCATGCTCACTAGCACCCAGCGTCGTCGCACACAGGCCAGAAGCCAAGCGGACCCCGAAGATAGCGATGAAGATCAGGGAGATGCAATGAACTGGGACTGGCTTGGGAGAAATGCTTGCTTCCGTCATAATACGCGACCATCTATTCCCGGGTTTCTTCTAGGGCCGCTGTCAGTACAAAAGCGTACTCGACAGCTCACACAGCGAAGGGCTAGGGAACGCATTGACCCATCCCAAGCTGTCCGGCCGCAGGAACTTCATGAGGAAGACCTTGATCGGCAAGAAACGTCCAATCTGACGACTATGTGCATCAGCATAAACAAACTGCTGGGGAAAACGCAGCGTGCTGGGCAGGAATCTGTGGAAAGACAACTGTCGCAGCTGGAGGAGGATCCCCCGGAAGAGTTAGTGCAGGAAGTTATGGCTAAGAATTATGTTGCGGATGATGGCGGTGTCCCTCTGTTTCACTTCTGCATTAATCCAAGGTCCTTTGGTCAGAGCGTGGAAAACCTGTTCTACGTCAGTTTCCTGGTTAGAGATGGCACCGTTGGTATTGCGGTGGACAGTCGGCAATTGCCAACTTTACGTGTGTTCCTCTTTTTTCCTCAAGCTGTGCTTCTATAGCTAACGTTAAACGTTACAGATTCCGCCAAACCGTATGCCCCAAGCGAGGCTCAGAAGAAAGGGGTTCAGAAACATCAAGCTGTATTTAGTCTTGATTTTGAAACCTGGCGGGACCTAATTGAGGTCTACGGTATCAAAGAATCCATCATCCCTCATCGTGCAGAGGAGCAACATGAAACAGCCGGACAGGGCTGGTATAGCTAGGAGGATATCCTTGGTAATTAAGCTCTTATCCCACGCTTCCCCCTTGTCTTTTGCTTGATTGGAAATATTTGTGATACCCATTTTGTTCTGAAAGTTGTAGATAGAGCTTATCTACTTTGAAGTGTGACTTGCCCATTGCCGTCTTGTAACCTAGTTTATAACCCCGTATTTCTAATCTCAACCATGTGCTATCCGCACAATTGTACATCATAATTGGAATCCACCAGTGTTCTAGACCACAAGAGGCACTTCTCATGCATATAAACGAGAAGTGCCAAATACTACTAGTAGTCTAACCTAAGTTATGGACTAGTCCTCCTGAAATGCTCAGGCACCAAGGAATATGATTGGAGAGTTAGAAGTTGGTTAGCCGTCTCGAGGAGTTTTGGACCGGTAGTGACGTCATGATCCGGTGCCGTTCTAGATTCTCCAGATTCCTAAGCTCGAGCACTTCACTAATCATTTAATTACAATTAATCATGTCATGCCAGAACATGTGAAACCAAGAACACCTGGGCGGCAACAAAAGGCTACAAAAACGACTCCCCTTTGACTGTTCCCAATACCATTTTCATCTTTGCAACAGTCATTCCCTCAGTACCAGACGCCAAGAGTCTACAGTCATGGCTCCCACACTCTTCCCAATGAATCCCTCTGAGGTGATGGTGATCCGCAATGTGACTTCAGACGTTATAACTTTAAGCTTGCCGTTTGCGAGATTTGGACGTTTAAAGTTTGGTGGACGAGGAACTCTGGGTACGTTCGTAGCTGAATCCAGATCTCAATACACTTGCGCAAGAAAATTAAGTCACTATAGTTAAATTAGCATCCGGCTCCATCGCCGTCTTCTCCCCCGTTTCCTTAACTCCCGAAGTGCGCGAAGCCGTTTCCAGTCTCGGCGGTAAACTCAAGTACATCGCAGCGCTAGACCTCGAGCACCATATCAACCTAACCCCATGGAAAGAGGCATACCCAGACGCCGAGATCATCGCGCCGGAAGGCCTCTTTGAAAAGCGACAGTCGAATCCCGAATACAAAGATACCCCATTCCAACACGTGTTCCGGAAAGAGAACCACGGCCAGCAGAAAATCTCCGAGGAGTTCGACTCAGAGTTTGATACTGAGTACGTTTACGGGCATCCGTCACGGGAGCTCGTGTTTCTGCATAAGCGGTCTCGGACGCTCATCGAGGCGGATCTGCTGTTTAATCTGCCCGCGAAGGAACAGTATTCGAAGACGGGCGAAAGCGCCACTTCTGGCGTTCTTACGAAGTTTATTAGTCCGTTGTTGTCGACCAGCCCGCCTGCGACTTGGCAGAAGAGGTTTGTGTGGTATATACTGTCCTCTGCCGACCGGCGGGCGTTCACTGAGTCGGTGAGACGGATTGATAAGTGGGAGTTCAATCGGTTGATTCCGTGCCATGGGGATGTGATTGAGAGTGGTGCTAAAGGGGTGTTCCGGACAGTGATGGGGTGGTTTTTGGAAGGGAGGAAAGATACCTAATCAATTTTTTCTTCTTTCCCTTGGGTTTCTATAGATGTGATCTCTTCTCTACTCATTCTATGTTGATGCGGACATCAGACTGTACTACTACGTGAGCCTTTTCATATGTTATAATCAATGTAAATCAACTATCAGTTCAATCCTGCCATAACATATTAGTTATGGACAATTTTGAAACAAGGTTAGAAGACCAGAGCAGTGGTAAACAAAAACAAGTGTGAAAGAACTGGAAAAAAAGAGCTATCAACTGATTGACAGGGCTAATGACGATTGTTGCGGTCAGATGATCTTCAGGCTACTAGATTGCCATGACGTCACTGCAATCGTTTTCTTCCAGGCTCCTTTGATTTGCAAATGAATCCGGTCCAAACCAAAAAAGAGAAAGAAAAACAAAGTAGAAAAAGCTCCAAAAAATTTCTAAAGCTTTTACCCATTTAGCTCAATTCTCTTCCGTGGTAAAGGTATGGAGCTATTGAACTCTTCAGGGTATGGAAGAGTGGGTAGTTGTGTGGATGTCTGCTTTTATGATTTACATGCTGTTTTCTGCTTAGTGATGGGTCGAGTGGAGTCCACTTTCAGCCTTAGTTTACAGTTAGCTCTATTAATTTACCTACTAAATTTTTGGAGGTAATGATTTTCTAGGTTTCTTGAAGGTGTTGACCTTGCTTCTGTGGTACTGATAACTGAAATTGAAGTAATATGATGGCATCAAATACCCCTCAGGGGTAATTGTGGAAGCCGGTTGATTGCGCTGGAAACCGGCACTCCATAGCTTTGTATCTGTGCACTGTGTGATGTACTATGTACAACTTCAGCCAACCCTCATCACTAAACCATAAGTCCACCGCTCAACAAACAAGTGGATCGGTCAATGATGATATGGTGTGCCTAGACGTTGGGCAGAACACGAAGCCTACCCGTCAACCAATCATCGAAATGAAGACGATGTCATGTCCCTCCCTATATTGACGATCAGCGAACAAATTGACTTCATTAAACTCTTTCTAGCAAGGGCGTGAAAAATTAATAAATAAAAAATAAAATAGCTACTGCAGATCTCCTGGTCTGGTTGTCCCCTCCACCCTCGTCACTTCTTGCAGCTGAGCCGATCTCTCATATTTATACTGCCTGCCTCGCTATCATCGTGATAATACTCCGAGGACTTAAATATTGGGCACCATCATTTTGTACCTGCATCACTAATTCTACACCACACACCGCTACTCAATACAAACAAACAATACAACACCATCACCAACATCATGCCTGTTGTCTCACGTCTAGTTTCGATCGTCTTCCGTGTGGTGGAAATCATCTGCGCTGCGGTACGTTTTCATACGAATCCACATGAAAAACAATCATGAGCCAGAAAACAAAATGAAAGAGGAAGGCAGAAAGACTAATGTCGTTCGCTTTCAGATTGTTGCCGGTATCATCGGCCATTATCTCGCGTCGTTTGATCACCTTGAGGCTTGGCCGCAAGCTCGATGGATCTATACGGAAGTGATTGCCGGCTTATCCATTATACTAGGCCTGATATGGCTGATACCTTTCTCGTTCGGGTTCTTTTCATGGCCCTGTATGCCGCCTCAGTATTCTTGCTACGACGAGAATGAAATCAATAGCTAACAATGTCGAACAGTTGATGTCGTCATCTCTCTCGCCTGGTTTGCCGCCTTCGGTATTCTTGTCGATGCTATTCACAAGTTGAACTGCGGTAGTATCTGGGCTTGGGGTGGAATCGTTCACAACAACTCGTGTGGTCGGTGGAAAGCTGCGGAGGCATTTAGCTTCATCTCGGCCTGCGTCTGGCTTGCTTCGGCGATTGTGGTTCGTACTCGCCTCAAAGTTCATAATATTTGTCTTCTATACTGACAGGCTTTGCGCGCAGGGCATCTGGTTTACCTTCCGTGTCCGTGGCACTACTAGTGACAGAGTGTAAGTTCTTCACTGTCATTATTATAACAATATACACAGTGCTTACCTGACCACATTAGCCCCCGCCGCGGTCTCTTCAAGCGCTCTGCCGTCTAAATAATCTGAAGATACCGTTGTCGATCTCTCTGTTCTTCTCAGTCAGCAAACTCGTCTCAAGTACTATCGTCTGTCACCGAATTTCGGACCGGAGAATCGAATAGCGACTTCTATAAACCAACCAAACACTCTTTTAACCTCCACACTTGCACAATGCTTTTTGTGCCGCAATCCATACTTCCATGCGAAACTTCGATACCATTTCCAGCAGTCGCATTGATTTTCGCTTGAGGTTCATGACTCGCCATCAGCGAGATACATGGCCATTGACACGGGTAACGACCTGATGAATTTTCTTCATAAGACTAATAATAATACAAGATACCCCATCGGCGTGTTGATGAGTTCATGTGGCATGTTGATGGCAGATACTGTCGCTCGTTACATTTAGGACATGATCTATTAATTCTTAGTTGGTAATTGATATCAGAATCGATTTGATTTAATTTTGATATTTCACTTCATCCGTGCCTTGTAATTCAGGTATCTCCGTTACGGATACGATCGCAGCAGCGCTGAAAAAATGTTTATAGAAACTCCATGGATCTAGGGCTAATTTTAGATTTAATAAGCCAATGAGATAGTACCTCCCTCTCCGTTAATTTAATATTATTGAGACATTCATATAGATTGACAACATAAGTCATTCCTAGTTGACTATGCTACTGAAGAATTGGAGGAGTTGAAGCCACGTCGAGTATAAGATGACTAAGTCTAGTAAAGGGGCTGAAATTCCCCGTTCTCAAGGGTCTCACTTTCCCACGGTTCGCTTTCCATCCATCGCATGGGTTAAATAGCCAAAAATGCATTCGGACCAGGCACAAAGAGGGAGATCCCAGTCCGGATCCTTTTCCCCTGAAAAGGGGTTTTCGAACCCTGAGGAGTACCCGATGGAGAGCTTGGCCCATGATAATTCGTCTGGAAGTAATCCATTCGTGATCGTGACAAGGCCGAGTACTGATTCCGTACAAGCCGATGACCATGTGCAGAGCACGAGTGAACCGCTTCTGCCAACGTCAACTCCACGTTTTCGCCCTGTGGAAGAGGAAGAGCCTAGTCGATTCTCACGCTCGATCTCCAAGATATACACGTGGATAAAAGGGCCGTCGCCGCCGCGCAGGTATCAGATCAACCCTTGGCTGCGCCGTTGGCAAACTGGCCCGAGTCGACTCGTGGAGCGGTACTTTCCCAGCGCAAGCGCCAAAGTCTGGCTGCTTCTTCTCTGCCTGGGCATTTGGGGTGCTGTGTTCATAGAGACTCTGCATTTTTCGATTTCGGCCCAGGAGATTCCGGGCTATGGAAAACCCGTAGAACTCCCATGTTACGGTGGACTGTGGTATGGTACCGTCGACTGTTATCTTCCTAGTTTAGGCCTCGTTTAGTGTACTCATCTACTTATCATGGCAGGTCGAACGCTACTAATTGTGGGATCAACGGCGATGCTTGCCGTCCCTTTGATAAAGAGGGTTTTGCATTCCGCTGTCCTGCGAGTTGTGCCTCCGTGATTGTGCTAGAACCTTACTATGTAGGCCCGGAGGAAATCAACTATAGAAGCCTAGTCATTGGGGGCGGCACAGAGAGCGCTGAAAGTAGCAACATCGGAATATACCGCGGTGACTCTGCCATTTGCCCTGCAGCACTGCACGCTGGGCTCATAAGCGACCAAAAGGGCGGTTGCGGCATTCTGCGCCGGACAGGCGAGCACTCCGGCTTTGCAGCCGTCGAGAAGAATGGGATATCAAGCATAGGCTTCCCATCTCAATTCCCACTCTCTTTCACCTTTGAGGCGGAGTCTTCTGACGGCGGCAAGCTCAACTGCCAGGATATCCGGTGGCCATTGTTTACTTTCTCATTGATCGTATCTACCTTACTATCACTATTCATCGCGTCGCCTGCAGCGTTTTATGCCTCTATATACTTCATCGTCTACTTTCAAGTAGCTCTGTCATCGGATCCTCCTTATTCCCCAGATTTTTATGAGGTCGTATCCACCGCACTGGGCCGGCTCCTCCCCTGTGCTTTCGTCGGTTTCGCAATGTATTATTTCTGTGTCCGGTACACGTTAAAGGACCTGGGTGCCCACTGGGACAAGACAGTACTCTGGCTCGGTGCCTGTTGGGTGGGAGCCCTCAACACCGATACATTCGACAAGATCCCCATCTCCCGTCTCACGCCCCACGATCTCCAACAACAACCAGGCGCCATCACGGCGCTGCTAATCATAGTCGCTCTTCTCGTTCTCATCGTGTTAACTCAAGCCTTCGCCTTCCGAAACGAGGGCAGGCTACTCCAAATGCTGTCTATATATGGTATCATGCTCGCTGGAGTCGTCGCCCTACTGATTGTACCAAACATGAACCTGAGAATTCACCACTACATCCTCAGTCTTCTATTTCTCCCGGGAACAACACTCCAGACTAGACCTAGCTTACTGTACCAAGGTCTCCTAGTCGGTTTGTTCATCAACGGCATCGCACGATGGGGCTTCGACAGCATCCTCCAGACAGCAGCTGCTTTGCTCAACGGCGCTGAGCTGGGAAGCATCCTCCCCGTAATCGGGGCTCCCTTGATTCCTTCGGCCCGGAACATACTCTTCAAATTTCCAGATTTCACCGAGGCTGCTGACGGGATCAGTGTGTTGGTGAATGATGTTGAGCGCTTCCAAGCTTTCAAATCAGACAATGGCTCTATGGAATCCTTCAATTGGACCCGTCTTAAGGCCGACGAACCGGAGTACTTCCGGTTTGGGTATGTTCAGATGAATGCGCTCGGTGGGCTGTGGTACGAGGATTTCACCAAGCCCGTTGTTTGGGAAGCAGACGGGCGGTGGAACAACTCCGAACATAGTTGAGGGATGCGTTCTTCGAAACAACCTTTTATTTATTATCCCGTATATATAGAATTTATATATTACTATCGTGCCCACATAGGCGAGTATCACCTCTTTTGATATCAGTGATCTGCCTATAGCGGACTGGTATATACTTAGTGTAAATATTATACACGCAATCTTTGCTTTCTCAAAACATGAAAATGCCCGAACAAGACCGAATTTCACCGTTAAAGCGCCGCAACACCAAACATGCATATACAGATAAGATCGCACAGTTTCCTCATACCAGCGAAGAACCAAATCCAAGTTGTAAAATCAAGTCTAGAGCTGACCCCTTCTAATCTCTTACTCCTCGCTATGGTCATTACACTTCACCTGCACGACATTCTGCTCTCCACCGTCCCCGACGACCAACGCCGTCAGTTTCCCGCCTTTGACGCAGCCGGTACCGATACCCTTGGTATAGGACTTGAGAGAAAGCGAAGACTTCGAGTCGTGGCCGTAAATAACTGTCGTAAGCATAGACTCTGGGTTTTCGAAAACCTTGTGCAGACTGGCGGCAAGAAGGGACTGGTGTTTGTTGAATAACTAGAGCATTCATTAGCGTTAGAGATCCCATGATACTGGGTAACAAAAGGAGAAGAAAACTCACCTTCGTCCACTTTGTGCCCTTCCTCGACGAACTCGGCACATGCGTCTCCAAATCAACAGTCAACATATTCATGACACTATACGGATCCTGCTTCTCAAGATCCACCCCTGGAATCAACCCGGCATGCACAACAACAACCTGTCCCATATCCTTGATCTGACCCACGTTGAGAATAACCGGACACGTATCCAGCCAATTAGCCTGTTCTTCGCTCATCTGGCGCGCCAACGTGCGTTCCTTGGAATACAACCCCCTATGCAAATTATTGTCGTCCTTTGAATCATCCGCCAGCTTACCGGCCGTGATCATGTTATGCCGAAGACTAAGCACCCGGTCTTCATGATTACCCCGGACACAGGAAGCAGAGTACTTGCGCGCAAGATCAACCACACCCAAGCTATCAGGTCCCTTGTTAATCAAATCACCGGTGAATATCAGATGGTCAGCGTCTGGGTTAAACGAAACCTCCTCCAGCAATCTCTCCACTGTAAACGCCCAAAGCCCACAAACATTAGCACACCCCAAATAACCCATACATCAAAAGGCGGGGGGATATATACGCACACTCATCCTTACAACCATGCACATCCCCAATAAAAACCAACCTCTTCCCACTGCCCCCCGACGCCATCTCAGCAGGTAACACCGACGGCTCCAACGCGCGCAACTGCACTATATCCTCAAACGTAGGCAGCGTATTCGCCCCAAACCACCCGCCCGCATCCTCCTTCGCCTGCAGATCCAGCGACCGCAGAATGGCAGCCTGTTCCTCCAGCCTTGGCGACAGGACAAACTTCCACCCGATAAAGCAGCTAACCAGCACCGAGAGATACACGACCACGTAGCGCCGAAATCGGGGCGCCGTCGCGATCGAGCCGAGCATTTGTATCCATGAGGAGGCTGTGTTGTCTGTGTTTGCGGTGGGAAGGGAGCTGTATTTGGGATTGGACTGCCATTCGTTTCGGACGTAGTTGATTAGCGGGCCGGTGTACTTTTTTAGGCGGAAGGAGGGCGCGGTGGAGGAGTACGGTCCGTTGTTGGTGTTGTTGTCGGAGTCGGAGTCGGAGAATTCGAGGCTGTCTCGGGTTGTATAGGTTGCCATCGTTGGGAAATGGTTTAGGCAACCGGCCGATAGGGGAGGTGTGATGGGATTTTTCGGAGGTTGGGGGTTGACGATGCTGTCGTTTCGTCCTTGGGTTTAGGATGTGTTTTAGGGTGTAGTGACCATGCCCTCGGGGTTGAGTCCGGTATAGAGTGAATTGGTTGCAATAAGGCTGAATTGTTGTAATGGAGGGTTTTGACAGTTATCAGTCATACGGGGTAAAAAGTCCCTGTTATGTACATAATTCTAATTCAATGAATCGATCGGAGATTGACTTTTGGCTATTCCCCGTTTGGTTGGCGATCACAAAAATATAGATTATATAATCCCTAATAGGTAACGTAATCGGTAAGCGAGCGACGCATGTAAGCGGGTGACGCGCCACCCACCAT
>MBFL02000096.1:0-100296 GCA_001696595.2 Aspergillus hancockii
CTTGTATTGTGTTAATAGTTTATTATACTTGATATTTTTTATTAATTCTATACTTTTATATAATTTCTAGTAGTTATTAATCTAGTTTATCAATTATTTTATATTTATTATTTCTTTGTCTATTTTATAGGGTTAATATACTTTAAGTCTTTGATTATCTACTAATATTATTAAATTTTCTTGAAGATTTTTTAAATATCTCTAGTAATTTATACTATTTTTTTTTATATTAATTTTGTAATTAATCTACTAAGTACTATGCTCTTTATCAAGAGAGTTAAAAATTAATTGCCTATAGTATTAGTATTATTTCTATTTATAACTTAAATTTTTCCTTTTTTTATTTTTTCTATTAGTACTATTTTCTATTTTAATTATATTACTTATAAACTGTTCTGCTAGCTCTACTTATTATTTTATTATTTAATTTTTTTACTGGATATTAAAGTTATGTTATTTGAATCATTACTTGCTTAATACAGTAGTCTGTTGTATAGTATATAATTATATAAAAATCAATTATTTAATAGAGTATATCTTCAGTAGTGATTTAGTATATTGTATACTCGAATATCTATTAAATATATATACTATATTATATAATAACTTATTTTAGTAGTTCTGTTTACTGTAGAATATCTAAGATATATTAATATATATACAGGAATTATTATTATAATTACCGCTTCGGTACTAGTGCTCAGTGGAGCGGAGTAAGTACTCAGCCTCTGGCTCAGTCCTCCGTTTGTTGATGCGGGCATCTCTCGCTCGTTGACTGACGTCTTATTGATTCTTCCTCGCGCTTCCGCCTTTTGATGAGCACACTAGGCAGGGGTTTGTAACACAGAAATTAGTAGAGTATAATTCAGAACAGCTAACTAAGAAGTTAGGCCCGGAAGATTAATAATTTCAGAATCTTTAGATATACTACCACCTAGTAGATGCAAGCCTAATTTAGTACCTCGAAGGCATATTCTGGAGTTGGAAAACGGTTCTATTAAGTCCTACCTTAGAAACAGGTGGAAGTAGGCCGCAGCCCAGAAAGCGGTATCTGGAGGCAGAAGCGGGAACAGTGAGGAACAAACACAACACTTAAACTGAGGCAATCTGAGCGTGACCCCTAACAAACCTCGCTGACCTGTAGTTCTAGGACTTCAGAAAATATATTTTTCTATATAGAAATATAGGTTTATATAGGGTATTTTGTTGTGTGAGCCCTAAGGTTATAGTATTAGTGAGTTACATTGCTTTTCCGGGATTTAGTTAATAATGTCATATTTTTGCGTGAGAATTTTCAGCTGCTGATAGACAGTCTTGACAGGTAGTATAGCTTGTTTATTAAAGATAAAGATTAAGTTTTAAATAGTTATAATAATAAGAGTTAGACCCTTAGTTATAAAATTATATTCTCTGATTCTGAACTCATAATCTCCTTGGCAGTCCCTAAGAAGCTCTCCTTTGTTGGGAGTTAGGGCTAGAACAGAATTAGCCTCTTTTCTAATATTCTCGATTTTTTGGATATATTGGTTTGGTTGGCAGAATAACTTCAGTGGAAAGAGTAGGGCTGATGAGATCCGAAACCCCTCTATTTTCTGCAATGACCCTGATTGAGTTGAACCAAATGAGCCAATCGCTGGATTCACTTAGGGTTGTGGTGATCCTGTGATCTGACATGATGAAATAGAATAAATAGATCAGAATGATTTAGACTTCAGAAATAGGTGAGAAGCATATAGAAATATGAGAAATATGATAGAATCGATATATAAGATAAGATGATCAGATAATTGAGAAGAATCAATAAGATGAGAAATCCGGGCTCATAACTGTCGGACTGAGCAAGTAATACTATACCACTCAGCTACAAAAAGGTGCCATGACAACTAGCTGTAACTTCAGGCATATATTAGTACTCAGGTCAACAAAAAAGTATAAATATATAAAGGGTTTATAATTCTATATAGTTATTATATAATCTGATTGGTTATAGATTATGTCTGTAGATTATCTATTTTAGTGAGGGGTTGTTCATAGAAGACCTGTCGCCTTAGGGGGGTGTCGGGTTACTAATTTCCTAATATTAAGGTTTTATAGATATCAAGATATTACACAGTTAAGTTTGAAAGGTCTTTGATATTTTATATAGGTTAAGTGATCAGCGCTTGGTTCAATTGACGAATGATATGGAGCGAAGATTTTAGGAATTTCGTAGGAAGGTGCAGTATGTCATACAGGTTGCTTAACCTATCAGCAAATACAGTGCACTAATTTGCGAATTTAAGTAAGCCTTGACAGACAGCCGGTCCCAGTGTCAAATCAATCATATAGGGGGGCTGAGCTCCTATACAATTGATGGAGGATCTGAATTGTATATTACTTCATATAATCAATATATAGTAATGTTAACTAGTGCGCCCTTTCAGTTGCGCTGTCTCTTGCCTAGTAAAGTTATATCGGGGTTGTAATATGCCCGTATGTCCATTGTATGACTACATGCCTTTGAATACCAACACGTATGAAGCATGTGTGGGTTGTAGTTGTAGACTTAGAATATGCAGGGACGTATCGAGATAACAAATTAACTGTCATTTAGACTCCATACCCTCAAGAGACAGATCGCACAAACAGCCCAATACGGGCATGTGATTGCAGTAGTGACACACCATACGAAGAACTACAGTATCAAGTACCTGAATTAGGCCACACTCTCTCAACAACTGAGACCCCCCTTCATTTTGTTCTGTATTCAAGGCATAAAATCAATTCATAGTCTTTTTGGATTACCGACACTGCCCATCTTGTACATGAACGACCTTGATTGTCATTGGGTGGTCGGAGACATGATGTTGGAATGTCCCTCCTCTTAAATTCGTCAGAGGAGCAGCAACAACTTTAATTCTTAAAAGCCGATGCTGGTTTGACTTCCACTACCAGCCGATAGGGAGAATTAAACACTCTCAAGAACCTGCTCCTTGAACTCCCTCTCAACCCTCTGACCCTTATCGTCGGTGGTGGATTCGCCATGCAAGTTCAACAGCGCACCCAGATCGAACTTAGGGGCCTTAAGGAGTTTGACCTTGCGGATATGAACCTAATGACAGGTTAGCATCAGAATAAACGGAGATTGGGAATCACACACATTCTGGAGAGGGTAAATTCCTTGCGTCGCCTTCTCAATCTCGCGTCCAATGACTTCAGGGATGAGCTTCGTAGTGAGTTGAGAAAGAGTGCAGCTGGCGGCTTCCCGTTGCATGATCTCGGTCATCTTCTTCCGAATGGCGCGGATCTGAGAAGAGCGGGCGTATGTGGTCTTCTTGATCTGGTTGGGGCGCCTCTTGGTGAAGGCGATGGCAAACAGACGAAGAAGGTAGTCGTCGGTCGTCTTCACGGTGACATTGGCCTCGATGAGTGACTGCCACTTACGGACAAGGGAGCGCAGTTTATCGGTGGTGAAGTCCAGGCCGTGGAAGTTGGTCAAACAGTTCTTTCCTTGGATCTCATCCACACGAAGCTTCACCTTACGGAAGGCGTGGTCTTCGTCGCTTTGCAGGTCGGCAAGGGAAACCTCGAAAATCCGGCCCTTCAACGAGTCATTCGCATTCTTGAGACCACTGGTGCGGTTCACGAGGGTCTTTCCGACGCTTTAGAGCTGCTGGTCAGCCGTCCGTCGGTACATAGCTTCTCGCTGCTAGTCCAAAGGGAATTAAAAAAGCGTAGGTAAGAGACATACTCTCTGATC
Source organism: Aspergillus hancockii (assembly GCA_001696595.2). Lineage (NCBI taxonomy): Eukaryota > Fungi > Ascomycota > Eurotiomycetes > Eurotiales > Aspergillaceae > Aspergillus > Aspergillus hancockii. The sequence goes on from MBFL02000096.1 coordinate 3,740, forward strand.
TGGAAAGTAGAAGGGGCCTGAAAACTGTTAGCGATGCTCAGAACCCTGGACCCATGATATCTACCTTGACAGAGTATTCATCCTTTCTGGAGAAAGGATCAACGGTCCTCTTCTTGATACCCTTCTTGCCCTTCGACAAGCGCTTGTTCCTGCGAAATATCAGCATCAAAGATCGCAGTTCTGTAATGCGACGCTGACACAGGGGTTCGCATACTTTCCAACAGCCATGACTGCGACTCAGGTCTATCTTACAGTGGTCGAAGACAGACGAATATATCACACCACGCGGTCTGGTGGAGAGAGTCGATGGTATTGACGCTGCTGGGTCAGCGGAATAAGTGCTGAAAATCAAAATCCCACAGAAAAGTCGGCTAAGCGAGAACGCCGGCCCTATCCCAGATTATATAATATTTCCCACCCCACAAACCTACTCTACGAAGCATATGATTGGATATTTCTTTACTATAGTCACGTGAACACCACGCCATGACTGTATCTTATAAAAAGCTTTTACTAACCTACCAAAGGTACCTTATGTATGTTTTCCGAACGACGAGGTCCAGGGGTTTCATTGTACTCGCTCCTGGCCTACCTGAAGATCATGCTCTTTACATAGATAGTTACCCCGGATAGTACTGGTTATGTGCAGATCATCGATGAGGCACAAAGCAATGGGTTATTCCTTTTATCAAGGGATGCATAGCTTAGACCCTATGTACTTATTGCGTCGTGCAGTCCAATTAATGCTGAAGGAATGGATTTGCATTTCTACTAATACAATGATCTATATCGGTGTCAAGACAAAGTTACTTGAGCCTCTAGACATATGGGTTTGTAGCTACGGGCTAAATAGAGACATTTTAATATACCCACTTTACAGCGTGGCAGTCATTCTATGTATGTATGTATGTACCAGACTACTAGTAGTACCTGGGTGGCGCTGTTTGAATGATGTACGCATGTACGTACATACATTACTCTGTGCAGTGTCAGGCTCTGAAAATACTAGTACTGTACCTGCCTAGGACGGGTATCACTACTACGTATTGGGGATAGGCTTTATCCGCTGCTCATACATACCTGCCCAGTACATACATCTCCCAAGTCCACAGCATTACCTCAACCCGTTCCTTGCTTTCCCCCTCTCTTTAGACTAAGCACGTCCATTGACTGGAAAGACAGTAAGTACAGAATCAAGCCTGAACTGGCTTCAGCTGACTAGGTATGGACATCCTAGGGGAGAGAATTCATTCACTGCCTTGACCAACGCTGAGCTGTGACGCACCACAAGTCTTAAGAAGAAGTATGGTAGGTCACTCTTAGAATGTATACATCTGAGACGTTCCAATCACCCCTCCCACCTTAACCAACTCTGGCCCTATAACTAAGAGTTGGTTTTTTACTAGGGCAAGCGGAAGAAGTCAAGCAGACAACCGCAACAGCCAAGAAAGGTGACTAGCTCCAAAACCTGTGATGGTTGTTTATGCTAAGACCAACTTAGAAAGAACCCTTACCCACAACTTTCGCATGTCTGTTCTGTAATCACGAGAACTCTGTTGTGGTGAAACTAGACAAAAAGCTGGGACTTGGAAATCTGTCTTGTAAAGTGTGTGGGCAGAGGTTCCAGACTGGGATTAATTGTGAGTCTACAATCCTGTATCCTTCGAATTGGGCCTAACCACTCTGCAGATCTTTCCGCTGCTGTCGATGTATATTCGGACTGGGTAGACGCATGTGATGCAGTTGCTAAGGACACGGCCAACAGATACGAAGATAATAATGTCCGTGGCATGCGTTCGAATGACTACACAGCTTCTCCTGGCGAGCGAGATGCTGAAGATGTCGATGCGGAGCATGTGGATGCTTATGCGGATAATTATTGACTCTATTAATATCCAGATATTGCATGTTAGTGTAAAAAATGAGAGTCCAGTAGTTTGCCAGTGGTCTCGTTCGGTTCATGGTCACCTATTCCCCAGATTTCAGGTTCGTTATTATATAATGACTTTAGTTGATCAGTCAACTTCGATCTAAGGGATGGTGAGGACCTTGTATCAATATCATACACTACATAAGTAACAATCCTAGTCAAAACCTTGTAGTAATTTCCGCCACATATGACTACTGTTATGTACATACGTATAAACTGTTAACGCATGTCTCTGGTGATTACAAATATACTTTCACTTAAAAGGAAAAAAGGAATGGGTCATAGGGTGTAGTATCGATCACCAAAGTCACCAAGTCCTGGAATGATATACCTAGATGATCCTGGTTAGCAACAAGCGAACAAAGACAAAGAAAATAAAGGGAAGCAAAAGGCTTACTTTTTCTCATCCAAGCCTTGATCAATGAAGGCAGTAACAACTCTAAGCTTAGGAAAGCGTTCCGCAAAATCTGCAACTCCCGAAGGGCTTGCGATGAGGTTGAGGAACAAAATACGGTCCTCTGGTACTCCCTTTGCCTTTAAAATTTCGACAGCAAGAGTCGCAGAGCCTCCTATATCAACAGCGATCAACACCGCCCTATCATTTAAGGAGATCATTTACTCACCAGTTGCGAACATGGGATCAAGGAGCAGAACCCACCGACTGGAGATATCGGCGGGGAGCTTCTCGTAAAAGAGTTTGGGCTTGCACGTTTCTTCATCTCTTTGTATCAGAATTTTTCCAATGCGAACCGATCGACAGCAATCTCTTAAACCTTGCTCCATTGCCTCTCCTGCCCTCATAATGGATACGCCGCATATCTTCCCTTCAAATTTGACGCCAAGGTAGGTACGCCCTACAGGGGTGGTGACCGATTGCTCAACCACTGGAAGGTGGTTTAAGCCCTCTTCAACCAACAAACGGATGATTCTGTTGGAATAGAATATGAAATCGGCACGAGCAGTTCTCTTATCCCTGATCATACTAGGGTGATGTCAGTATAAACCTCTGATCCTGGCTTGCAGATTCTTGCTAGACAGTTAGATGCAGGCCTTACGTCAGAAGAGCGATCAGCTGGGGCGTTTGAGGTAAAACATGGACATTTTCATAGGAAATATCTTTCGAGACCGTCGCAGTAGGCTTCTCACCATCAGGTCTGTAGATTGGGCCGACGCCTTGGGCAGGAGAAGGCACCGATTCAATTTTTTTATCGGCCATGATTACTGAAGAGTTTTCTGTTATGATTAATTTCTTATACACTCTGTTTATTTTGAAAGGAAAGGTGAAGTTGAGAAACAAGAAATATGAATGAATGAATGAATAAGATAAGATCGTGTGTATTCAAAGCCAAAGTTGCGTATAGTGATCTGAGTGAGGGTTTGAAGTTGTGTGGGTAGTTGAGATCATGTCAGTACTCTGTACAGGACGTACTTTCCAATCTGATCGCCATACCTTCACAACACTGTGACAGTACTATAGACAGCTTAGACTAAACACAAGCGGGGTGGTTTTGCGTATTGTCCAATTAGCTTCTATGGACTACTTTGGCACAAAAGAAAAATACCCCAATGGTTGAAAACAAAAATTAGGCAGTGTACTAAACAGTCAAATATGATCCTAGTCTAGTCTATTCTAGTCTATGGGTTCCCCCGCTTTTAGCAGAAGCGAACTAGATTGACCGACTGATGAACTCGAATATCACATTCATTGAACAACAATGCTTCTTCACAGTCTATCAGCTTATAATGCACACAATATGAATACATGCTCTAGGTTGAATTATCTATCATACTTACATTCTGAGTATTCTGGTTTGGTCTGAGTTATCAACCAATTCTCAGATTGCCTTGAGCTTCTACGGTGGTTGATGTTCCCGAGAACCACCCACTAATTCCTTGACTTCTAATTCAAAACTTATACTTACTACCAACACCTATCCATGGAGCAAGCAAATGCACAAATGTGTGGAGAAAATTTTCTAAAGAGCTGAATTTAGCACACCTGGTCGTTCTTGTCTGGTGTAATTGAAACTTCCTATCATTCATGTGCCAACAACTTTACTGTCCACACTCATTTTCTGTTTTCACACCTGCTTGTACAATCCTGTCTTCTTTACTTACTCTTGTTGAGACACCATCTCTACCAGCCTTGCTCATACAAGTGACACTTGCAATATGCGGGAGAAAACCAAGAGGCTTGTGACTTATGGTAGGGCGGGCTCTCACAAACCTCAAACCCCGAAGAACTTTGTACAGACGGCCTCAATGTCCCACGTTACCCCCAGGGAGAGCGAAGGCTCGAAGGCAAATCCCCGCTCAAGTCCTTTGACTAAATCACTACAATCATCGGAGAATGGTTGCCAGCACCGCCGTGATGTGGATTTGCGAAACAGAGTTCCAATCGATCATATTTCAGATAAACACATACCTGACTCCGAGCGCTACCGGGAAGAGGTCTATGATGTCACCTACAAAAAACGTAGGAAGCTCTTTAGTGGGAGGCTACAACAATCTCAGAAGACCGATGGCCACATTGCGCCTATATCTATGCGTGGAAGTTGTGCGAGTTCGAGCAAACCTACAGACCTCGACCACAATGAGGTCCCGCATACGGCCAACGCTCGAGGCCAAAATGACAGGCGGAGCCTTCCTAGGAAAGCTCATACCGAAATCGGGTCACCGGGACCATCCTCTACACCAATGACATACATGCTACGGCCGCCTCCGGATAGCGAATTTTCCAATGCAGGAAGTCCTTCCATATCAAGCCCCAGTGATGTGGATGCAACTAGACATCATAAGCAATCTCAGATTACTCGGAAGAGATTGGTTGATTCTCTAGGCGCAACAGAAGAATCAGCCAAAACTAGGCCACTAGATTATCTGTCAGATGGTGAATGTCAGTCTGACGGTTGCCCATTGTCTAGCTCTACCTTGGAGAGAAAACGTCCACAGCCGACTGCTGATCTACGTCAGCCCAAGATCTCTGGTACGGAAGATACCCAGCAATCAGCTACCCCTAGACCGTCGAGATCTGGGACGTCTAGGGTTACTTATGCACGCCAACGTTCTTTTATAGACGATACTTATGCCTTAGATGAGGTTTCGCATTCCAATGCTCCAGTTTCTTTGAAGTGCCGTGGCTCCAGGCAGCCATATCTAAATACGGAACTTTCTTCTCAAACTTACTCACATGTTAAAGATGAGGAAAGCATCGACAACAGGCCGGTTCGAAGTATTCACGAGCTAAGGCAAGCTGGAGACAATACGCGCTTCAGGGAGACAGTGGATTTGATCTTCGAGGATATTGTAGACCCTTACAATTCCGTGTCTGAGGCATGCAATGGCTTTGTTAAACTATGTACGAAGCTTATGGAGCCTCGATTCTCCCGTCGCTTTTCCGAATACGGCTTCGACGAGCGACTCTTGAGTTGCATGACAAGTAGTTTTGATATAGTCTCAATTACTCTTGCGCTCTGCGCTTTTAGATTGATATGTGTCAGCAACTCTTTTTCGTCTGCGCTTCTGGTTTCATTTTGGTCCAAAGTTCTAGAACTTTCTCCTACTTTGCTTATTGTCGAAGATGATGTACTGCTGACTGCGAAACAGCAATCTCTTGGCCTGTCAAAGGCCGTCCAAGCATCTTTGAGGGAAATTCTACCACGACTATCCAGTGAAATCTACGGAGAACAACCGATCCTAGCAATAACGCCACGCTTGCTAATCCTGTCAAACATTCAATTTCTTCTCGCGGAATTCCAAGAAAAGGGTACTAGTGTTGATATTCCTGCACCGCTGTTAAGCCAGATCGTTGGGTTGCTTGCTCCAGAAGCATTGGGAAACGTAGATTTTCCTTTGCCTTGGCAGCGTTTCAAAGTTCTCGTCCTGGTTCTGTCCGTTTTGGAGACTTACACAATTTTGTCGGTCCCTTTGGACCCCGACCACTGCAACTCGGTCCGGCCACTTACTCAAATTCATAAATTTCTCTATCCAAATCAGAGTGACCAAAGTCGACGAATCTTGGTTCTTTACATTCGGGTATTATTAAACCTTACCAACAGGGACCCTTTACTCTGTGAGGAATGTTGCAGACCAGAACTTGTTGGCGGGCTGGTCAGGAACATATTATCGGAATTCAGCGCTGTCTCTGAAGCCTCAGTCACCAAAGAAGATAGCTCGCTGAACACCGTAATTTTGGCCCTGGGTGCACTCATCAATTTGGCAGAAAGGAGCGAATCATCGAGAACCATCTTCCTGCAGTTGACAAGTGATTCTGCTTCTTTCCTTCATTTGCTCTTACAACAATTTTCCAACAGCATCGGTTTTGTTGCCCAGGTAAGAAAGTAACATCTACATTCGGCTATGGTACCTAATGTAGGATATAGGCACGCTCTGTTCCCGAAGTGCAGCATAATGTTGCTATCGGGTACCTGTCCATACTTCTGGCTACGCTCTGTTTGAACATAGAGGCGTTGGCCGAGGTGAGAGCGTCTCTAGACGGCGCAGGGCTTGCATTGGTGCTGTCAACAGCCGAGGAATTTTTAGAATATCACCAGAAGGTTGAGAAAGATTTGCATTTCTTTGAAACACGCGCCGAAGATGGAACCGATCTCACGTCTAGATTAAATCATATCGTTTGCCAGATACGGCGGCATGAGGAACGACAATGAAATGAGCAAGGTCTAAAGGATGTTACGATACAAATTTAGCGTACAGCTACTTCCTGTTGTTGGCCCCTCAAACTCTCGTTTCTTCTTGTCTTTTCTTAGACTGTCTTGGGATGGATAAGCTCTTAGTACTCAAACAATCCCACACTTACGAAAACGAGAGAAAGAAAAAAAGAACACTATCACCATGATTGATAAATTTTTTAAATCCTACCGTGTACTGAGTTTGGTCTTGATCTGACGATGATGTTTGGTTACTAATCGCCTGCGACAATAAGTTAAGAGTGTTTGGTGGTGAGCTAGTTAGTGTTTTGTGATAGTTAGTTGATGTACTGTATGACATAATATGTTCATAACCGTTTGACTTGTTTGCGGTTGCTGGAGCTATTTCAGGTCTTCAGTCTTAATACATACTTCTGGCAATTTGCCACCCTCGCACACTGTTCATCATCAAACACAGCTTTCAAACAAAGTCTATTTGAGTAGCCTTCTATTGACCTTTTATTTCGACAAACCTTCTGCTACTGGTTTTTATCTTTCAGTGGTTGCGATACTATAACAACATTCCTTTGCCGCAGCCATACGTACAAACCGTTAAAAGCCGAGAACATATTCTCAACCATAGCGAATTGTCCTTTCGCCTATACAACGTTTCGGGACTTTGTCGACAGTTGTGATAAGATGCCTACAGCGCCCAAGCAGCGGAAGATAGCTATCGTTGGTAGTCGGTCCGTGGGTATGAATACGATGAGCACTCTTTTATCTTGCCTTTGGACGAGCCCTTAATCGTGCGGGGACGTGGTTGCTGATTAATCTTCTGCAGGTAAATCTTCTTTGACAGTTCGATTTGTTGAGCATCACTTTGTAGAGAGTTATTACCCAACGATTGAGAACACGTTTAGTCGAATCATCAAATACAACGGTCAGGATTTCGCAACTGAGATTGTTGACACAGCAGGTCAAGTAAGGATAACGGCAGTGGGCCATCTTTTCAGAAGCTAATGCTGGACACCAGGATGAATATAGTATCTTAAACTCCAAGCATTTTATTGGGATTCATGGGTATATCATTGTCTATTCTGTGGCATCCCGCCAATCTTTCGATATGGTGAGAGTCATTCGAGACAAGATACTCAATCACCTTGTGAGTGCTGCGCGCCCAACGATTGTAACTTATTCCCATCAAAGCTGAGATAGGATAACAGGGAGCGGATTATGTACCTCTTGTGGTCGTCGGAAATAAAAGTGACCTGAAATCTGAACAACGTCAGGTACCGTTGGACGAAGGCCGGAGCCTAGGAGAAGAATTTCATTGTGCTTTTACTGAGGCTAGCGCCCGTCTTGGTTACAATGTCGAGAAAGCTTTTGATTTAATGATTGGGGAAATCGAGAAATCACAAAATCCGTCACAGCCTACAGGGGGCAATAAGTGCACTGTAATGTGATACCAAACCCCAAGCAATAGGGAGAGGTACAGAAACAACGGGTCATCATTGAACGTCAGTTGCTGCAAGTGCGTGACCAAATGCTAATATTTCATGCGAAGGCTATGTGCTTGCATATGCAGAATTTCGAGTTGTGTGATGAAGACAATTATTTTCAATGTTTCTTTCGGCTTTCATGGTTTACATCTTGCGTAACTACCGTCTTTAGGAGTCTACTCTGCCTTCCTATTCTTGCTACCACGGCTCCCACCTCCCTTTTATTTTACCTTGTTCTATTTTATCTGACCATCTATCTGGTTTATTGTATTCTATTTATTGATCTATATTTTATATTCTGGTTTTGGCGTCTATTCGTTCTGTCTTCCCGCTTGATGGTCATGAAACTCAACAATGCATGTATTCAGCTAAGTACGGCTGCTCATAGAATAGATAGGTTCGGTGTTTCAAATATTCCATACGAAGTAGGCTTTTCCTGCTAACAAGATAAAATATATGTACATACAATACATGAAGGTGAGCTGCAGTACTTTGTATTGTAGATCCCGCGACATTGGAAGGAAACACCATGTACGAGAGTGGTTTAGAGTTATGGTTCTCTAATAAACACATTTAGCTTAGCATAGAGAGATTCTCTGCTTTTCGATTGTGAACGAGTTTAGACAAAAGAAGGGAGATATCGATGAAGAGAAGCTACTATTGGAATACATTTCCTGCATCCATCTGTTTAGGTATGTATGAGCATACTGTACTGTAAATTTAAATCTGGTGTACGGAGTATGGCATGTACTGTATTTACTGTATGTAGGTCTATAAATATAAGTAGGCCACCAAACGCCAAATCGCAAACTTCCTAAATTAACCTTTTAAAGTACCCAGAAAACCTTGCCTCTGCCTCTGGAGTACTAGTACTCCACACTGATAATACTGCAGTATTAAACTGCTGGACTGATTTATATAAAAAATTATATAATAGATTGTCGCTATGGAAAATGTAAATTAACAAGTAATTCCTTTTGCATTATCCTCAAATTACTCATGACATATTCTTCGACTAACACTCTACATTCTTCTTCCAATTGTTTTATAAATACTCTGCAAATTGAACCAATGATCACTACCAGCTAGTATATCATTATGAGTATCATGAGTGTAGATAAGCAGGGTAAATCTTTATGGCGTATTTACCATACAATACTTGTTTTATAACCTAACCAGAAAGGTAGGTGGACCAGGGTTATCTGACCATTTACGGAGTACAAGAGGCATAAGGGTTATTTAAGGAATTTGGCGCCTACTAAATAAAGTAACCATACTAGACGTGGCCTAGTGTACATCAATTTAGTTGCTGATTAAGCCGCTGCCATGCCCCTCATGAAACCTAAACCATTTGCATAGTTTATGCCCTAATGGTTCAAAGCCACCTAAGTTTTTACCCCTCACATTGTCCCTAACGACCTAAACATTTGTGACCCTAACTCAACTCCGATTTACACCGTCGCCGTCGGATTCTTAAAGATTAAGATACTAGATCAGTCACGCAGCCATTGATTTAGACGTACCCCTGCGGTTGTTTCAAAATGCTCGATATTGCCGACTTTGTCAGTGAGCGCGGCGGAAATCTAAACAATATCAAGGAGAGTCAGCGGAAACGGTTTGCTGAAGAAAATGTGGTCGATGAAGTTTTCACTCTGTATGAAGAAGCTCGCCGAGGTACGTTACTCGAAGATTCTCAGCAAAAAAAGGTCGGCAGATTCTAAGATGTATTGTAGCACGGTACGATGTCATGCAAATAGGCTCTCAGCTCAACGGTCTCCAAAAGGAGATTGGAAAGAGAAAGAAGGTCCGTTATACTACCAACGGTTACAAATACCGTTTCTCGCCTCCTTCCTTTCCTCTTCCCTCTTTATCAATCTCATATAGCTATTTTGTACTAAGATCACTACCTGGGACAGAATAAGGAAGATGCAAGTGCCCTACTTCAAGAGAAGGTGGCACTAGAACAACGCAAGAAAGAAGCCGAGGACCTTGCCTTTCAAAAGGAAACACAAAGGGATCGTAAGCTCCGAACGATTGGTAATTACGTGCATGATTCAGTTCCTGTGAGCAATGATGAGGTGTGTGCCCATCCAAAAAAAAAAAAAAAAAAAATCCCTAAGGACAAGTGCTAACATGTGTACCTAGGCCGACAATATGGTTGTAAAAACATGGGCACCCGAGAGTGTCATTGTCGAGAAGCGCAACTGCCTTTCTCACCATGAGGTTCTCACTCGCCTTGACGGCTACGACCCGGAACGTGGTGTCAAAGTTGTCGGTCACCGTGGATACTGCCTCACAGGTTATGGTCTTTTCCTAAACCTTGCGCTAATCAACTATGGCCTGGAATACCTTTGGGGGAAAGGTTATAAGCCAAACCAGCCGCCTCAGTTCATGCTCAAGGAAATGATGGCGAAGACAGCCCAGCTTGAACAGTTTGACGAAGAATTATATAAGGTAACGGAGAGTGAGGACAAGTCTACTGACAAATACCTCATTGCCACTTCAGAGCAGCCACTGTCGGCTTTGCATGACGGAGAGTGGCTTCAGGAGAAAGATCTTCCAATCAAGTGAGTTCTGTACATGCAAAATAAAGCAACTAGCTAATCACGGGACAGATATGCTGGGTATAGTACATGCTACCGCAAAGAAGCTGGATCACATGGCAAAGACGCCTGGGGTATTTTCCGCGTTCATCAGTTTGAGAAAGTAAGGAATAACAAACCGCATGTCGACGTTCTTGTTTCTCATTCGGGTACAGATCGAACAATTCGTACTTACCAAACCTGAAGAATCATGGCAAGCTTTCGAAGAGATGATGGCTACATCGGAGGAATTTTACAAGTCTCTTGGACTTCCTTTTCAGATAGTTGCCATCGTGTCCGGGGCTTTAAACAACGCAGCGTCTAAGAAGTACGACCTCGAAGCCTGGTTCCCTTTTCAAGGAGAGTACAAGGAATTGGTTTCTTGCTCCAATTGCACGGATTATCAAGCTCGGGCTTTGGAGATTCGGTATGGTACTAAGAAAGCGACGGATACAAAGAAGACATATGTTCACGCTTTGAATGCCACGCTGTGTGCAACGGAGCGGACACTTTGCTGCATCCTAGAGAACTATCAAAAGGAGGATGTACGTTTTATGTTCAAGTTGAGCTTACAGATAGCATTGCTGACATATTGTATAGGGATTTGTCGTGCCAGAGCCCCTCCGAAAGTACATTCCAGGCGCTCCGGAATTCCTTCCGTACACCAAGGAACTACCAAAAGATAGTACTTCACAAAAAGCTAAGGGCAAGCAGACTTCTAAAGTAGCAAGTGGCACGGAAGAAACCACGAAGAAGATACAAGATTTACGGGTATGAGTGCTATGAGGGCCAAAGGATTACAACTTTCTTTCTGTCTGAGCGGATGGCGACCGAAACATAGTGATGTGGATACAAATCGCCTTACATCGTGGGGTGGTCGTATGTTAATAAGGTAGACTATTGATTTGTAGAAGATAATTCTCACTATGGAATGCTTCACGCTGAGTGACGGTGGAGTACGAGTATATATGATACTAGCTTGTGATAATAAGTAAAATATATGTATGAGTAGAAATAAAAGAGAATGGAAACAGTACTTGGATGGGGTGTATGTGTAAAGGGCGTAGGTTGACCTTCAATCAAGAGAGGAAGACCCTAAGCCAGAGTTGATTCGATAAAATGCACCACTTCCAGAGTGGGGTGTGTTCATTTTTTATTTTTTCCAATTTACCCCCTTTGGTTCGGGTCCGCCTTCTGCCCCTCTCTTGTTGGTTGGTTATCCACTAACCAATGTCCGATGACTCAATTTTCTCAGTAGAAGGCGGGAAAAAAAAAAAAAAAATTGCTTTGGGAAGAGAAAGAGAGTGTGTCAGAGAAGCTTCTACTGCGGTGGGACTCCGGTTCCGGAGTGGCTTTAAATAACATACCAACGACCTTCTCTCATGCCATACTGATTATCTCCAATTGCCCCCTTTTCCCCTCAGCTATCTTCCATCCTATCGTTAAGACCTGACTGGCTTGGTACAATGGCATCCCTACCTAGAGAGATCAACACCCGTGAAGCTTCGAGCGTGTCCCCGAACGCATCGTTTCAATCCCCCCCTTCCAGTCATGGCAATTCCGCTTTCGCAAGTCGCACAATTCCTTTACCCAATGCTAAACATCTAAAACCATTCGCTACGGAAGACATTAAGGTCCTACTCTTGGAGAATGTCAATCAAACAGGAAGAGACATCCTTACAAAGCAAGGCTACCAAGTCGAGTTTTTGAAGTCATCGCTTCCCGAGGATCAGCTTATTGAAAAGATCCGGTGAGCCAAAATCATTACTGACAATCAGCAAAATCGTACCTTACGCTGACTGCTACTCGAGAGATGTACACGTCATCGGTATCCGTTCAAAGACGAAGCTCACAGCTCGCGTTTTGAAAGAAGCTCGGAATCTTATAGTCGTGGGCTGTTTCTGTATCGGAACAAACCAAGTTGACCTCCAATATGCGGCAGAACACGGCATTGCTGTCTTCAACTCTCCCTTCAGTAATTCTCGGAGCGTTGCAGAACTGGTCATAGCCGAAATCATAGCCCTGGCTCGTCAACTCGGTGACCGTTCTAATGAGATGCATAATGGTACTTGGAATAAAGTCAGTAACAAGTGCTGGGAGATACGTGGGAAGACACTGGGTATGTATTTGATCTCTTTTGGGCAGGATAAATTTGCTGAAATGTGGGATTAGGTATCATTGGTTACGGCCATATTGGTTCTCAGCTGTCAGTATTAGCAGAGGCCATGGGCCTGTCGGTTCTCTACTACGATGTCGTGAATCTGATGGCATTGGGCACTGCCCGTCAGGTTCCGACTTTGGAGAGCCTACTTTCTCAGTCAGATTTCGTCACATGTCATGTGCCTGAACTTCCTGAAACACAAAATATGATAGGACAGCACCAGTTTGAACAAATGCGGGATGGCAGTTATTTGATTAATGCTAGCCGAGGAAGCGTCGTTGATATCCCGGCGCTGATTCACGCGATGCGATCTGGCAAGGTAGTCGGCGCGGCGCTCGATGTTTACCCGAACGAGCCCACTGGTAATGGTGACTATTTCAATAGTGACCTCAATAACTGGGCGGCGGATCTTCGTGGCCTCAAAAACGTGATTCTCACTCCTCACATCGGAGGTAGCACTGAGGAAGCACAACGTGCCATTGGTGTTGAGGTCGGGGATGCCTTAGTGAGATATGTCAATGAAGGGACAACGTTGGGTGCTGTTAATCTTCCTGAAGTTGCTCTTCGTTCACTGACAATGGATGAGCCGGACCATGCTCGAGTAAGCCGGATCTTATCAGATACATGATTTTTATTGATTGAATCTTGTCGTTGACAATTGAGTGCAGGTGATTTACATTCATCAAAACGTCCCTGGTGTCTTACGAAAAGGTCAGTTCTACATGTTAGGTTGATGATGATATGTAGAGATGGGGACTAATAAAATATTAGTCAATGAGATTCTTGGAGACCACAACGTCGATAAGCAAATGACTGATAGCAGGGGTGACGTACGTCATCAGTGACCTATTTCCAGGTAGCTTAAGGCTAATAATATTATCTAGGTTGCCTATTTAATGGCCGATATCAGCAACGTCGATAACACTACCATCAAAGATTTATACGAGAGGCTTGAAAGCCTTTCATGTACGTTTTCTTCCGCTCTTTTGATTAGATACGGTGCTAATTGCTTTCTTTACAGCTCGAATCATGACACGGATACTGTACTGAGGATCTGCCCCGGTGAATGAATCCCTTCTGTCTGTTGCACTGACTCTATATCGGTAAATTTGATTCTGGTAGAACACATCCCTCAACGGCTCAAGTCTATCATGAAGAAGAGCATCTAATTTTATGATGTTGTTACACCAGTTTGCGATTGGGTAGTATTTTTGTTCATCCCTTTTCTCAGCGATGAGGGAAGCGGGCCTCAATGATGCTACTCATACTCAACACCTAATACTGATGCCTATGAAAAAAATTGTCTGTTCAACACCTTGGCCTGTTGTGCCTAATGCTTCCCTAAGTTGTATTGATTCCAACCCTGAAATGAAATAGATAACGGTGCCTTTGAAAGTTTAGCCTTCAAGTGCCGATATTTCAGAGTAATAGTGCAAAGCCCTGAAAGCTGTAATGAAGACATGGTGGCAAAAGCAACACTCGCAATTGTAGTTCACGCCACTGATGGGCATTGTTGGCAAAATTGACATCATTGGGATTGAAGCGTTTATGGGAGCGCAACCAAATCAATCATCCATTGAACAGAAGTCCTCGCCTTTTGTCCCTTAATCTTTATACTGTACGTTTTGATATTCATTTACCTTCGATACAGATCTCTTTCTGTGGGCCGAGGCCCTTCTCTGAAATTTGGGCTTCGACTGCGCCTTCTCGAAGAATTATCCCTCGAGTAATCTCGTCTGTTGCTTGGGTAGGTGTCTCTGGTGTGTTCCCCTATGCCAGTGTAAGCCGGAACATAAGAATCAACATTGTTTTCTGACCGCCCCCCAAAGCGGCCTGGATGATTTCTCTCGCGCCCTACACGACCGGGATAGCCTGGAGCCCATCCCTGGTGAGATGGCATAGGTGGTTTAGGTGGCAGACCACCTTCCTTCGGCCATGATGGAAAGGCCCGATGCGTATCCTCCATAGACTGCTTTGCTCGACCTGATTGCGATTCATTACTTCGATTGTCAAGAGATCGTCGTGGGGCGTTCCCTTGGCTACCATGGACGTTTGGCTTCCCCAAACGCGCAGCACCGGGTATGCGACTACTCCTGGTATCTGCCCCGGTTCGAGTCCCAGGATTTGAGCTCCAACCTCCATTGGGGCCCATACCCACAGAGCCTCCCGCAGGTGCTGGAGGCATAGCAGCACGCTGCCCTCGGAACCTTCTTCTATCAAACTCATGGGAGTCCTCGAAATGAGGAAGCTCACCGGGACGTGCTGGTAGGGGGTGATTCAAGAAGTAAGGGTGTTTCAATGCATCAATAGCGTTCAATCGTTTCCGCCAGTCGAGTTTCAGGAGCTCGCCTAGGAGTGATATGGCCGCAGGGTTTTCACTATGGACGCGTCAGACATTTTCCGTCGAAAATGCATGCAAAGGTGCATCGGAGGCTTCGGGGTTATGAATCAAGGCTATAACTGTACTCTTTGAATACTTCCGATAAATTTCCTGGCTTACTTCCGAAGCTTTTCACACCTTCACAGCCGGGGAGCGAACTCCAACCAGGCATGTTCTCTTCCGTAGGTGTGCCCACAAGATTAAATATAAGCTGAGCTTGGTTAAGGTCACTGGTGCCAGCAAGGATTGGCTTGCCCTTAAACATTTCGCCGAAAACGCATCTGTCACCATCAGAAATCGAACAATGCGGACCGAACTGGGGGAGTTACCCGACACCCCACATATCAATGGCTGTTGTATAGCGTCGCAGTTGGAGAAGAAGCTCTGGAGGGCGGTACCATCGAGTGACAACCAACGTGGTATACTCTCTTTTAGCCTCTCCTCCACCTCTCCCGGGCTGAGGAGGAGGCTCGTCATATGGTCGAGCAAGCCCGAAATCAGCAATTTGAAGAATACCTCTGTTGCTAATAAGTAAGTTGGCAGCTGCACGACGGTCAGCCGCAACATCCTTTTTTGTCCTGCGCATGAAACTAACCTTTCATATCACGATGTAATATGCGATTCTGTGACAAGTTAGAACCAGACTTTAGAATGATACTCTGAATACAGTATTACCCCATGTAGGTACTTCAGTCCTTCAAGCAGCTGCAGCATGTAGCATTTGATCTGAGGTTCAGTGAAATGCACGGCTGGGTTCTCTAAAAGGCCTGAAAGGTCGTGCTCCATGTAGGGAGTGACCATATACATGCTGGGTTTCTTTCGGCCTTCCCCTGCCTAGGATTAGCTTCTTGTCCACAGAAAAATGATGTCCTTCCTACCTTTGCTTCGTTCCACAGCCATTTCTCTAAGTTGAAGAATATTACTGTGGGATAGCATTTTCAAGAGTTTGATTTCACGGAGAGCAGTTATTGGGAACTTTCACCAGAATGCATTAGCCTAAACTTGCTGCTGCGCATTGCGGATAGCCACCTTACCCCATCCTTCTCATTATGCATTAGGATCTTCTTTAAGGCGACAATTGAGCCATCTCTTTTTGATCGCGCTTTATAAACTTCACTGGCAATGAGTTCAATATAATAACTCGCTTACATGGTGTGGCCAAGTACCTACCCAAAAGTGCCTTCTCCAAGTTTACCGAGGAACTCAAACTCGCGGATGCCAGTGCAGCCACGAAATCTGGAATTCCCATTGCTATCTCTCTCGAGAGAAGCTATCACCATTTTCCTCTAACGGCCACTTTCTTTTGCCACCAAAGCGGAAGATACTCCTGTGGCGTAGGAAGTAGCACACCAATGAACTGCTATCGTTCTGCGGATAACTAGATAAAGGGCTGAACCCAGGAAAACCTGCGCAATTCTCGACAGTTTGAGGATAGAAATCTATGAGCTGGCAAGAATTCGTGGCAGGTATGGTCTCAGGCACTTAGATATGATGCGCAATGCACAAGGGCTCTAGGGACTGATAACCACTAGGTTAGGGGACGGTCGCATGTAGTATGTAGAAAGAAGCGGAAATTTATTGGCAGTGCGTATTAACTGGTACCGTCTGATAGTGTGTGTGGTAGAGTATAGTCAGGCAGTATGAAGAAAGTCGTCATTCAACCTTAGCGTTCCACCAACCATAGGACCTTGCACGCGATCATGGCCATCATTGTATTAGTGAACGTTAGGTAGCTAGCATGTTCGTGGACCTTTCAATATGCCGACCGAAAAGGGTTGGTGTTCACGTGATCTAACACATGATGGTTCTCGAACGCAGCTCCATGACAATGACTGTCGTCGTCGGTGAATTCTACCTTTGTCATCCCTATTCCCGCCCATTCAGTTGAAATTGAGGTGATATTGAGAATACATAACATTTCAAAGGTATAGCGCGATTCTTTTCGATTTATTACCTTTCCCAACTGACTAGAGATTGTACAGACATGGCTGCGAACCACCCCATCCATATCCACCCAGCACGACCTCTCTATCGCTTTACTGCTACGGCTTTAGGTGCTAGCATGTGGTTTTTTGTATGAAATTCGCTTTGGATCTTTCTCTTGTCAAAATTGCTAACTCTAGTTGCTAATATCCAGCTAATGTACCGTGCCAAAAAGGATGGCCCTGCGTTACTGGGCTGGAAGCACCCTTGGGAACATTAAATATCTTAGATAATCTCAGTTCAAGCAAAAAAAAGGCTACCGGATCTTTACGTTACTGAAGCCCTACGTTTTCCATCAATTGGCCATGTCAACAAGCAATAGGCCACGATATCCTCATAAACAAGAACTGCATGTGAAGAATTACTTCACTTTGCCTCTCGTTCGCTTAACCTGATCCCAAATACCTTCTTTACTCTTGGCAATGATCATAAACAATAGAGATGCAACGCCGGTAGAGAAGACAACTAAGTGAAGGCACTCTGCTATATGACGTGCTATGAGCGTGGTGTATGGTTTAAATGTACAATTCTAAATGCTGTATCCATACTGAACGATCGCGATAACCAAAGTTGTGCCCATTTACTCCTGCATTTCCTCAAGTAGCACCTTGTATTGTCGGCGCTGCTTGCGGTGGCCTGGCCGTAAGCGTAGGTATGCACGTCCTAGGATCCGAGCAAGTTCGGGCAAAAGAGCACACTCTGCGATCCAAGAGAACCCAAAGCTGCCGACGGCGAGTGCAAAGAGCCAAATAGCGAAATCCCTTGATAGAAATGTCAACTGCATAAATTGTGTTACCCACCTGGAGGGTTTGAAAAGCATATAGCATGAGATTATCAGATCCACTACGACCACGAAAATGAAGGCCTCTGCCAACTGTTAGTGCCCAGACCAACTAGTAGTGGAGGATACGAACTATTTGATCCCATGGACTTTCGAAATGGAGGTCCCACGCTGAGAACAACACTTGCTAACGTGTACTGAAAGCATGAGACCAAGAATAGGGTGGTGTTTTCGGAGTTTTCGATGTTGCTGTTATCCAAATCAATCTCTGGGGGTTTGTACCTGTAATGAAGGTTAGACTATGTCTCTCAACTCTCACGATCTAAGATTCCCACGAATCATAACATACCACGGTTGTGACCGAACAGCTTTGTAGGCCATAAATTGAACTAGTACACAGACCGTGATTTGGCCGAGTAATGGCGTCAGAACTTTTCGTGAGACAAGGTCGGCAGTTGGTCGCTTTCGTGAGAGAACAGGATAAGGACCGGTCCATCCCACTTTATAATAGTCAGTGGCAAGACTATTTCAATAGATTCAACTATTCTTTCTATATTCTCCAGGCGTTCTAATTGGGCATGATTCACTCACTGAAGATTGCAATTGGTAATATGAGTACCAGATCTATGAAAAGAAACTAGGTTGAATCAGTACCTATTAGCTCAAAAATCTTGTCTATACTCACCTGAAAATCACCTAGGTTTGATGCTGACGTATACAGGAAGCTGACAGTGGAGAATTGGATCGCCGAGTAGAGACTCATATACTTAAAGCAACAGAAGCTTGTGACTAGAGCAGCTCTCCCTTCCCTGTAGTTTGATTAACAGTACGATCGTCAAATCAGAGAAGGGAGAAGAATACCTGATTAATGTTGGCACGCAGGAAACGTCAAATTGACGGCTGGTGAACGGAGCAGCCACGGATGCTTCAGCATCAGACAGAGAGATCCCAACATCTGCGGCTTTCAATGCCCCGCAATCATTGGCCCCATCGCCGCAGAATCCACAGCAATAATCAAGTGATTGAAGCTTCTCAACAAGCTCGTGCTTTTCGTCTGGTGACATTCTAGCGAATACTTTTGTACGCACAAGCATCTGGATCAAGGTTAGCTAATATGTCTATACAAGAAACCCAAGGCAGCGATGTTAAACAAATCAAAGATGCACGTACTCGTTTAAGTACAATCTCATTGCCGAAGTCAATGATCCATCTGAAAACATCTCCACTAACAGCAAGCGAGTAATTGTGAATGTTGTAAACGTTGACAGGTACAGACAAGTCTACCTCGGTTGAATTCAAGCAAGGCTATAAATCGTCAGTTCAAATTCTGTACAGAAGAACCTAAATTCACACCATCAATGTGTTCGGATCGAGCTTCGATGCTGGATTATCCACATTTTCCCAGCAGAGAGAAGGTGTCGGATCATGAGGGTGACCTGAGCGAGAGTTAAAAATAAGTGCGCAGAGAAAGTGACGACGACAGACCTTCTACGATGTGCGGTATAAAACATTGTTCATGCTTGCCGATCATACCACACTCGCGAGCGACACTGACTGCAGTAAGAATATTGTCTCCTGTGCACATGACATTCCGTATTCCTGCTTGATTAAGTTCGGAAATCGTGCTAGTACTTTTCGGCTTGAGCTTGTTTTCGAAGATAATGAAGCCTACAAATTCCAAATCGGTTTCGGCATCTTCGCGGGTCATTTTTTGAACTCTCATCCAGCTTAACCTTTGTTCATATTTCGCGGCACAGGCGATAACTCGATAGCCTTTATGAGTGTATTGACTTAACACATCTTCGAAGTCACGAGGTACTGTTTAATGTTGAACGTTAGTGCTATGTCTGATAATCCTATTTCATTAAATATACTGACGGCTTTCTGGGAGACAAATGGCTTTCACGCTTTCTGGCGCACCCTTTACAAAGACACTAGCGCCACTGTCACCAAATTGCCTCACAATTACGCTCGCGCGCCGAAGTTGAGAGACAAATTCGAAACTTCTTAAGATACCAAGTTCGAGTGGTGCCTGATTTTCGCATCAATGTTAGTATTAGCAATTATATATGATCCTTAACTGAAGTATGGCCCAACACAGCAAACTTACTGTAGAATTATCCGGGTGGCGACTTTCCGAAAGGGCGGGAGGCCTTGCAATGGAGGGCATTATTGTTTCAAATTTAGAATCTGGCCGTTCAGGGTTATGGCTGCCGCCTTCTTGATATGACCAGCCGGTGAATTGGAACATTTTCACATCTAGAGGATCTCCTAAAAGTTCAGCGTCCACGACTCTTAAAGAGTGACAGGTTGCCATAACATAGACAATGACATCACGCTTCGTAAGGTCGTCAGAAGTGTCAGACATGAAAGACGTGGGAGACCTTAGGGTCAGATTCGAAAGCAGGTCTGATAACCTTGAAATCGTTAGCAAGAGTTGGTATATAGGTGACCTGCGAGCATGCAAACCCCATATCTCGATTCACCGTTCGCACTCCAAGAACATCCAATCCGTCCTCTGTTAGGGTCCCTGTCTTGTCAAAACAGATCACGTCTAGCTTGCCTCCCACATTAACCCTACAAAGCAAATTAGCCCGGTTGCGGGACACCGAAGAACATGGGTTTCACCTCTGTGGACTAATGCAAAAGATTTTGTGCTTTTTCAACCGCGAAAGGGCAAAGTTAGTACCAATTGTTAGCGTAGCAGGTAACGCAGGTGGTACAATGATTGTTATCAGATCAAGCGCTCTGACAATGATTAAGTGCCAGGAAAGCTGAGTAACGTTAGCTTGTTCTCGCCATATTTTGTGGATGCTTACACCTAGCCGGACAAAGTTAAAGAATGACGCCACAAAACCTAGAGTAGCTACTACAGCCATAACTGAGATGTAGCGAAATGAATCTCGATAAAATTTAAAACCCGAGGGCTTTGGAAAAAGCATGGAGCGAACTAGCGCGCCTTTGGTTGTCAAGAATCCCGTTCTGACGACAATTGCTAAAGCAATAGCATCGTCATCGTCCACATGTTGAGGGCGTCGTGCTCGAATGACCTTTGTTCCACCAAAAAGAAAGTGGTTTGCTATTTCCGGATGAACTGAGGGGGTATTGAGATTGAGATACTTGAGTGCATTGTCTGTCAATGGGGTTTTGGATTCAGGAACAGATTCACCTTATCCTAGGTCAGCATTTGCTATCAAGTTTTGCATAAGATGCCTCTGCAGACCTGTGAGCATGCTTTCATTCACAATGCAGTCCCCTGAGAGTAATATGCAATCGCAAGGAACTTGGCTCAGCGATGGGTCGGAAAATTCGAAGACATCGCCCGGAACAAGTTCTCGAGAAGGAACAGACCTCCCTGTTGTGTTAGATGTTAACGATCGCTCAAAAAGAGTGTTATGACCATCTGGTTGCTATAATGCAAACTCACAGAAACCATTTCTAAGCACACGGATGTCGCACTCGAACAAGGAAATCTCCCTCAGGCGGCTCATGGTCTAATCGGTAATGAGTGGTTACACATATTGTCAAGATCAAGACCGTGACCTACCGACTTAGTCTCGACTACTGTTGCACCAATGCTAAAGACAGAGATAAGAAAAATGCAAACAGCATAGTAGTAATACTCGTCTAGAGACCATAGAGTAAGGCTCGCAAGTTGGAAGATATAAAATGGGTGAAAAGCCTTCATTGGTAAGAATCTTTCTTTGTATAGCAAAATAGTTTTTACTACTTACTTCATCTATCAGAAGTTGGAACAATGGCTTTTGCCGAATGTCAATAATGTTCTTGCCGAATATTTGCTCTCGACTGTCACGATCATCGGCATCTAGTCCGCTTCGCATTACTTTTGCGTTCGTCCACAAAGGATCTTTCCAACCACTGATTATGCAAAACTTATCTTCCAGGGGATGGTAGAAGAATCGAAGGTATCTGTAGTCGATGTAACGCAGATATGAGATCGTGGGGTCATTTTCTTCATCACAAAACCTCCCTAGGTCTGCAAAAACGCTAGAAAGTGGGCGTCCATATGCTTGGCTGCGAACTTGATATACGTTGAATTGGTTCCATTGATCCTGTACAAATTTAGAGAAGGCTTTAAACATCGGAGATAATGGTGACTTACCTCAATGGCAACCCATTGACACATGCAAAGTGATGTGGGTTTCCCTATCAATCGTACACGCCACCGTGGAAACCATCGGAATATCAGATAGGCAAGACCAAGAGATACGATACATAGCGCAGAGTAAAGGAATAAGCCCGTGAATGTTGTTGAGAAGCCGGCAATCACAATGGTTAAATCCTCCGATTCAATGTAGATTTTTTGGTTGAGTCGGCTGTCCAGTCTTCGACCATGGGCATACGAACTAACAGAAAGCTGACGTCTGGGAAGGAGGGGATCTTCAACGGAGTCTCTGGAATATGATGGTCTTTTCGACCTGAACGACGACCTGACAGACCCATTTGTTGGGCCGATGTCACCTATGGCCAAATCATCCACTTCGCTCTCGACATCCACGGCATCTTCATTTGGCCACTCGACAAAGTCCTCATCATCTCGAAAGTACGTGAAACTGACTGTAGAGTCCTTCCGGTTGCGACGATGGGAGAAAGATACGACACTTGAGGGGATACTTTCTGAGATAGGCCCATCAAAAACCTATTCGAGACTTGGTTATGTCTGACACGTCAATGAGAATTGACTAGCTGAAAAAGAAGAAACGCACCTCGTGACGAGCCATTCCTACGTCTGAAACGACGCTATAGCTACGAAGGTATCAGCAATGCCCGCAACACTGGTTTTCAGCTTGGTTTAAAGACCTGCTTCGCATAGAATCACGCCGGTTGGCAGCCCTAGATCCTGGAAGCTCAGGTGTCTGAGTCTCCGTTGGTGATAGTGGGGACTCCATCGTGCCATACAGCTCTACAGCCTGCTTCAAACGTTATTCTTGGGACGATCCTTGGTGTATCAGGGTAGAATAGAGAGCCCTACAGCGACATCGGTGTGTAGCCAAGGCGACCCTAGTCAATATCTTCCAGGTAAGACAAATTTAATTTTATGAGCTATGTGGAAGTGGTCCATAGGAGGTCACTGATAACTGACGGCATTTCGAGATATCTACACGTGACCGGATGTCTCCCGGTAATTTTGATATAACTAGGATTTAGTACCCTATTCACAGCGAGCTTGACTTCAAGAAGGATCGGGTAAATAATTTTTTAATGCTGGATATTTGACTAGACCGTAAGGACCCCAGCCTTCTCACACTTACATCTATGTAGACTACACCTCTGGAAGTCAGCCTTGTGAGTGAGTCAACAGCGAACAGCAGAATCCTACAGATTGTTACAATATCTTATGGCTGCGAGTGATATTTCAAACTCAAGCCAGGGAAATAATTGCTAATGTGTAATATGAATATAAAAGTAACTACACATAGTTACGACTTCAATTGAGAGTTGTGGATTACTAATCAACAACTCTGAAGTAACTAGTTATCAGTGGATTTAAGTGAAAATGATCACATCCATGTTCTTTGTACAACCGTATGCTCTAAGAGTAATGTACAGATCATAAAATGTTAGTAGGGGCCAGTATATACACCACATATGTAAACGTTTTTACAGTGTAGTCATCATTATTACAGTAAGGTATTGTTGGGAGGGTTCCAAAGGTTCTCAACCAGCCAGGTCTCAGTCCCGCCAAGCCCCTCGGCCCAAGGGCGCTAAGGATCCCACCAAGCCAGTATTCCAGACCTCCCAAAACTGAGGCGTATCAAATTCTTCCTCAACCCTTGACCTTCCTCTGCGACAACCCCTCAGTCAACTTTTCTTATCTCCTTTGACCCGTTTTCGAGACCCTTCGAACAACCTTTTCACAATGTCTGAACCCATCAGGAATAAGAAAGCAGATTTTCCAGTCGCTCCGTAAGTCCTATATTACTAAACCTGTATCCTTTGCAAAGACGCATTTTTCCTACTTGTTTGACGTGTCTTCCCTTCTAACGACCCTTGACAACGATAGGACGCCCCAAAACACCCCAGCTAATAATGCCCCTATCTCCTCTCATGCCCAGCAGCCTGGAGTTTCTAGCATCAAAGAAGGTATCTTTTCAAACTGTCTACCTGCAAGCTACTCATCCCTAACATGAACGCATTAGAATCTCTTGATCATGCCGCGGCCGCTTCTTTATTCGCAAGGAACCCTGCACTCGTCTCTATGATTCAAGGAAAGCTGGGATCGCTCGTTGGTCGCTCTTCTGGATATATCGAATCTCTGCCCGCACCTGTCCGCCGACGTGTCGCTGGACTGAAAGGCATCCAGAAGGAACATGCTAAACTCGAAGCTCAGTTCCAAGAGGAGGTTCTGGAACTCGAAAAGAAATATTTTGCCAAATTCACTCCTCTTTATCAAAGACGTGCCACGATTGTCAATGGAGCTGCGGAACCGACCGACAGTGAAGTTGACGAAGGTAAGGACGAGGAAGAAGATGCAGATGCTAAGAGCGAGGAGGGTTCCAAGAAGGATGAGAATAAAGAACCATCAACAGCCGGAATACCTGAGTTCTGGCTTTCTGCCATGAAGAATCAAATTTCTCTGGCAGAGATGGTCACTGAACGAGATGAGGAGGCTCTTAGGCATCTCACCGATATTCGCATGGAATACCTTGACCGTCCAGGCTTCCGTCTGATTTTCGAGTTCTCTGAGAACCCATTCTTCACAAACAAAATTATCTCCAAAACGTACTATTACAAGGATGAGAATGGATATGGTGGTGACTTCATCTATGATCATGCTGAGGGCACGAAAATTAACTGGAAAGACGACAAAGATCTTACTGTTCGTGTGGAAAGTAAAAAACAGAGAAACAAGAGTAAGTTCGAAGCCCAATCATCAGAGCAAATTGTCATAACTAATGTCTTTCGCCTTTCAAGACACGAAGCAAACTCGTGTTGTTAAGATTACCGTGCCCACGGAATCTTTTTTCAATTTCTTTTCCCCTCCGCAACCCCCAACGGACGACGATGATACTGTTGCTACCGACATTGAAGAGCGTCTAGAACTTGACTACCAGCTTGGAGAGGATATCAAGGAGAAGCTCATTCCTCGCGCAATTGATTGGTTTACTGGTGAGGCTCTTCAGTTCGAGGAACTAGGCGATGACATGGATCCGGATGAGTTCGAAGACGAAGACGATGAAGATGATGAAGATGAAGACGATGATGATGATAGGAAGTCTGAAGGAGATGTGGATGATGACTCTGATGAGGAGGTAAATTGACCCTTGCTATTCTTGTATAGCCTATGGATGCTTACATCGAACAGGACGGCACTTCGAAGCCCAAGAAGGAGGCCGCAGAATGCAAACAAAGCTAAAAATATCAGCTGGAGGATATAATTCACTAGCAACTAAAGCATGAGCTCAGGTGGCCATATTTATCTACTCCTGATTTCCGGTGTCTACCTTTTCTTTTTCTTTATTATCTTTCCTCAAATTGTTTTTTTCTAATAATGCGTGAATTTTGATTCAATTAATTGTCTTTCACTGTATTTATGCTCAAACAAAAGTATGTGCGACCCATACATACTTGATCATTAGTTTGACGGACATACAGTGGATGATAGAGCCTGAGAGGTGAGGTGGCCCTGATTCAATTTTTACAGTTTTTTTCAGTTCTTTTTTTTCTCTTCTCTCTTCCCTCTTCTCTCATTTTACTTCTTGAATTTTTCTCTCTTCCCCTTTGCCTTTTTTTTTTTTTTTCCTTTTCTAATTTTGTTCCCTGTCTTTTTCTAACCATACAAAATGTTGTGGCGGCGTGAGGAGTACGCTTTTTTTCAACTATTTACAATTGTCCTTTGAAACAATCTGATCCGCCTATCCTCTGAAGACATACTGAATGGTGGCAGCGCAAAGTCAAAAAAGAACATTAATCCTTAGATTTTTATCACAATTCTCATGCCTAGTAGATACAAGTAGTTCTCTCCAAAACTGCCAACTTTCCTATGTATTTCTAGATGAAACCAATCTCACCGCTTATTCAGAATTAAGTGGTTTTGTTTATCCACGTAGTCAAAACTCCACCCGTGGAGCCCTAAGTCGACTACCTAGTAGTATCTACTACCTACAATAGACATAGCTGGTTCCTCCCCGGCTGGTACAACAATAAGATAAGAAGAATTTGCAGAGGGGAAGTACATATTCATTCTGCCCGTCTACATATAAGAAGTAGGTTAGCAACATAGATGCATAAATCCAGGAAATTACAGAAGCCATAATCAGCAGTGATAATACATACATAGTAGCCACAGAGAGTCCTACTAACGTGTTCAACTACCAAGCCGCCAGTCACCACCGAGCCACCTGTGTATCCCATACAAAATAGCCCTTTTTAAAAGCTTCAATACCTCAACTATGAGTTGGGCATAGAAAAAGTCAACCGAAATATATATATATAGATTAGAGTCTTAATTGCTCACATTAATTTTTAGTATTATTTATTATTTTTTTCAGGCTTAATTTACAAGGTAAATTAAAAGTACAATAAAATACAGTGTAATTTACTTTACCTACAGAAATGTTTATATTAGAAGGCTCTCTGCTTAATACATATAAGTATAGCATTATTAGGTAGTACTGCCATGATTTTATATCATCTAAATGCTCCACTGTTGAGAGGATACGCCTTTAAAAAGGGCTATTTTGTATGGGATACACAGGTGGCTCGGTGGTGACTGGCGGCTTGATAGTTGAACACGTTACTCTGTAGACTTAGTAAGGCGTCTACTCCATTCTATGCCTGCAGCGGGCATGCCTAATTCTTGGCGTTGACAACTGTGGGGATTGTGTCGAGGAGTGGCGCGGTTCTCCAGCCTCAGGGGTCGCGGCTCGCTAACGGCCAGCTGCTAGCCATTTCAATAACTTCCCTCTTCTTGTGTAAAGCATGAAAATCTATCTTCTTCCCATGATTCGAAGCTGAGGTCAGCCAGTGGAGCTATAAGGCGGACTTTTTTTTCTCGCGTTTTTCATTTTCTATCTTCCAATAGCAATCTGTCATTCGACTTATGTTCCGCTGCTAGATGCCTACGATCGTACTTACTCAGTGTCACGTACATCCCGCATAGGTTCCTTGGTCCGGTCTCGTTTCAACTTAGGCCACAGATTCCTTGGTCAACTCAGTCTTGATGGCGCACAATTACGAGGTTGGAACGAGGGCCTGGCAGCCCGATCCGACTGAAGGATGGGTAGCATCCGAGGTCACGGAGAAGCTTGTTGACGGTGACAAAGTGCAGCTTGTTTTTGCGTTGGACAATGGGGAGGTTTGTCTTAATTACTCTGTTACATGCAATATATCCGATTTCTATTGGGATTTTCCACTAACCGAGTCATGTGTTGCAAGACAAAAACCTTGGAAACCACGCAAGCGGAGTTGCAGGTGGACAATAATTCAAAGCTTCCTCCGTTAATGAATCCTGCCATGCTTGAAGCCAGTGAAGATCTGACGAACTTGTCCCATTTAAATGAGCCAGCTGGTTTGTCTCTTACTCTTAGTTTTTCCTACGGAAGGCTAACAACCTCGAAGTCTTGCAGGCTATCAAACTACGCTACGCCCAGAAGGAAATATATACCTATAGCGGAATCGTTCTAATTGCTACTAATCCTTTCGCCCGAGTAGACTCACTCTATGTCCCGCAAATGGTGCAAGTGTATGCGGGAAAACACCGTGCATCACAGGCGCCTCATCTGTTCGCCATCGCTGAAGAGGCATTTGCGTAAGAGACGACGCCCTTCTCTTGCTGTATACTGTCGCTTACAAGAAATTCTTGCAGTGACATGTTGCGAGATGGTAAAAACCAGACAATTGTGGTTTCAGGAGAGTCGGGTGCTGGAAAGACGGTCAGCGCCAAATACATCATGCGATACTTTGCAACTCGTGAATCCTCGGACCAACCCGGCAAGTATACTACGAGTAGGGCAGATGCTATCAGTGAGACTGAGGAGCAGATATTGGCCACGAACCCGGTCATGGAAGCCTTCGGGAATGCCAAAACAACACGCAACGACAACTCTTCACGATTTGGAAAGTATATCGAGATAATGTTTGATGATAGGACCAACATCATCGGCGCAAAAATCAGGACATATCTTTTAGAGCGATCTCGCTTAGTCTTCCAGCCTCTCAAAGAACGCAACTACCATATCTTCTATCAGCTTGTAGCTGGTGCAACAGATGTGGAAAAGCAAGAGCTTGGTCTCGTATCGGTTGAGGATTTCGACTATCTTAACCAAGGCGGAACGCCGATTATCGATGGCGTGGATGACAAGGCGGAATTCAATGCGACAAGAAAGTCATTAAGTACCATTGGTGTGTCGGAGGACACGCAGGCCGAGATATTTCGCATCCTTGCGGCCCTTCTTCACCTCGGCAATGTTAAAATCACCGCCACGCGAACCGACTCTACATTGTCTTCCTCTGAACCTTCGCTCGTGCGGGCCTGCAGCATACTTGGAATTGACGTCAATGAATTTGCGAAGTGGATAGTCAAAAAGCAGCTAATAACAAGAGGGGAGAAAATTACATCCAATTTGACGCAACAACAGGCCACAGTTGTTCGTGACTCGGTAGCAAAATTCATATACTCCAGTCTCTTCGATTGGCTTGTTGACAAAATCAATCGCGGCCTAGCATCTGGTGAGGTACTTAACAAGTTCAAGTCTTTCATCGGTGTCCTAGATATATATGGGTTCGAACATTTTGCCAAAAATTCATTCGAGCAGTTTTGCATCAATTACGCCAATGAGAAACTACAGCAGGAGTTCAATCAGCACGTGTTTAAACTCGAACAAGAAGAATATGTTCGAGAGCAAATCGATTGGACTTTCATTGATTTCTCAGATAATCAGCCATGCATTGATCTAATTGAGGCAAAGCTGGGGATCTTGTCCCTTTTAGACGAGGAATCTCGGCTTCCGATGGGTTCTGATGAGCAGTTTGTGACAAAGCTACATCACAATTTCGCCGCCGATAAGCAAAAATTCTACAAGAAGCCTCGCTTTGGAAAATCGGCATTCACTATATGTCACTATGCTGTCGACGTAACTTACGAGTCCGATGGTTTCATAGAGAAGAACAGGGATACTGTTCCGGATGAACACATGGAAGTTCTGCGCAACTCCTCAAACGAATTCGTGAAAGAGATATTAGACACCGCCGCCGCCGTCCGCGAGAAGGATTCTGCATCCATCTCATCTAAGCCAGTCGCTGCTCCCGGCCGTAGAATTGGTGTTGCTGTCAATCGCAAGCCTACGCTTGGAGGAATCTTTAAATCATCGTTGATCGAACTCATGGGCACGATAAATTCCACAGATGTACACTATATACGCTGTATCAAGCCTAACGAAGCGAAAGAAGCTTGGAAGTTTGAAGGCCCCATGGTCCTCAGTCAGTTGAGAGCCTGTGGTGTCCTCGAGACTGTCCGGATCAGCACTGCCGGATACCCCACTCGTTGGACTTACGAAGAATTCGCGATTCGGTACTACATGCTTTGTCATTCGTCGCAATGGACGTCTGAAATTCGAGAAATGTGCCATGCAATTCTGCAGAAGGCTCTTGTGGATGGTAGCAACAACACTCAAGACAAATACCAACTGGGCCTCACGAAGATCTTTTTCCGAGCAGGGATGCTTGCCTTCCTCGAAAACCTTCGGACATCCAGACTGAATGAATGCGCAATTATGATACAGAAGAATCTACGGTGCAAGTACTATCGGCGCCGGTATCTCGAAGCGCGCGCGTCTATTCTCACGACTCAATCTTTGATTAGAGGCTTTTTGGCAAGACAGCATGCAGCAGAGGTGCGCAAGATCAAAGCTGCGACTACTATCCAAAGGGTATGGCGGGGGCAAAAGGAGAGGAAGAAATATAACATCATCCGCGCAAACTTCATCATGTTCCAATCAGTTGCAAAGGGCTTCCTCTGCCGACAAAATATAATGGACACCATACACGGAAACGCTGCGAAGGTTATACAGCGCGCCTTCCGCTCCTGGCGACAGCTACGGGCCTGGCGACAGTATCGCCAAAAGGTAATCATTGTGCAGAATCTTTTTAGGGGCAAGCAAGCAAGATTACAATACAGAAAGCTCCGAGAGGATGCAAGGGACCTGAAACAGATCTCTTATAAGCTGGAAAATAAGGTGGTAGAGTTGACCCAGTACCTCGAGTCTCTGAAACGTGAAAACAAATCGTTGAACTCACAGCTGGAGAGCTATGAAACTCAGTTGAAATCATGGAGAAGTCGTCATAATGCTCTAGAGAATCGCTCGAGGGAACTCCAGGCTGAGGCTAATCAGGCAGGAATCAATGCTGCTCGGTTGACTGCCATGGAAGAAGAAATGAGTAGACTGCAGCAAAATCATAGCGAAGCGCAAGCGACCATCAAGCGCCTCCAAGAGGAAGAAAGGGCCTCGCGGGAGTCGATTCGTTCTGCAAATGAAGAATTACAGCGGCTTAGACAGTTGAACACTGAATCTGATGATGAAAAAGCTTCTCTTCGCCAGCAGATTGCCGATCTTGAAGAACAGCTAGAGCTTGCGAAGAAGACTTTGCCTAGCAGCACTTTGAACGGTGAGCAACTGAACGGCGGCACTATCCTACCCCCTGCTAGTGGCTTGATCAACCTAGTCTCCTCGAAGAAAACAAAGCCAAAGAGACGCAGCGCTGGTGCGGAGAAAATCGACACTGATCGTTTCAGCGGCGCCTACAATCCACGGCCTGTATCCATGGCTGTTCCCAGTTCCTTGGGGCGTCTTCCAGGGAGCACCTTCACACCTGGGCTGGACTCTGTTGAGGTGGAGCTTGAAAACTTGCTATCCGAGGAGGATGAGCTCAATGAGGAGGTCACGATGGGTCTGATACGCAATCTCAAGATTCCACTTCCTAGTTCCACTCCGCCACCAACT
This sequence comes from Aspergillus hancockii, assembly GCA_001696595.2. NCBI lineage: Eukaryota > Fungi > Ascomycota > Eurotiomycetes > Eurotiales > Aspergillaceae > Aspergillus > Aspergillus hancockii. Next base: position 34,664 of record MBFL02000096.1, read on the forward strand.
GAAAAAGAAGTCTTATTCCCCGCTTATCTGATTAATCTTGTTACTTCTGAAATGTGGAACAACGGTTTCGTTAAGGAATCTGAACGCTTTTTAGCGAATGTGATGCAGTCTATCCAACAAGAGGTCATGCAGCATGATGGTGATGATGCTATAAACCCGGGCGCCTTCTGGCTATCCAACGTGCACGAGATGCTTTCCTTCGTATTCTTGGCGGAGGATTGGTACGAAGCGCAGAAAACTGATAATTACGAGTATGACCGGCTGTTGGAGATTGTAAAGCACGACTTGGAAAGTCTTGAGTTCAACATCTATCATACCTGGATGAAAGTGTTGAAAAAGAAGCTTTACAAAATGGTCGTCCCTGCAATTATCGAGTCTCAGTCCCTTCCAGGATTTGTTACCAGTGAAACAAATCGTTTTCTTGGAAAGCTTCTACCCTCCAACAATAACCCAGCTTACAGTATGGACAATCTTCTCAGCCTTCTGAACAATGTTTACAAGGCAATGAAGGCTTTCTATCTTGAGGACTCGATCGTTATCCAGACGGTCACCGAACTTCTTCAGCTTGTTGGTGTCACCGCTTTTAACGACCTTCTCATGAGGAGGAACTTTCTATCTTGGAAACGTGGCCTCCAAATCAATTACAACATAACTCGTATTGAAGAATGGTGTAAAAGCCATGACATGCCTGAAGGGACGTTGCAACTTGAACACTTGATGGTAGGCGAACACTTGGACGGATATTTATTTTACTTGCTAACTTCCGTTCAGCAAGCAACCAAGCTTCTTCAACTAAAGAAAGCCACACTAAACGACATTGAGATCATCCAGGACATCTGTTGGATGTGAGGACTTATGCCAGATTCTACCCCTTGATTAGATTACCATGGATGGCTAATATATATATAGGCTCTCCCCCAACCAGATTCAAAAACTTCTGAATCAATATTTGGTAGCGGATTACGAACAGCCGATCAATGGCGAGATCATGAAAGCTGTGGCCTCTCGTGTTACAGAAAAGAGCGACGTATTGCTTCTGACCCCTGTAGATATAGAGGATAGCGGTCCGTATGAGATTGCTGAACCTCGTGTCATCACAGCTTTAGAGACATACACACCATCATGTGAGTTACATGCGCGACAGTGAATTTGGTAATTACTAACAAAGCCGAAAGGGTTGCAAACACCACGACTCAAACGTCTTGCTGAGATTGTTTCAGCTCAAGCAATGGCGCAGCAAGAGAGACTTGAAATGTCAGAGAATGGTATTATAGCTGCCGAGTGATGCTGTGTAGTAGGAGGTGTGCTGTCATCTTTTCCTGCCATGAATCAGGATGAGAACATGCTTTTTTCTATTTTCTCTTTACCAGCGCTGGTTCTACAATTGGACATGAGAGGTTGGACATGTTTTCTTTTTGTCCTTTCTTGGGTGACATCTGCCACCCTTCCCTTGTCTGGGCTTTGCTTTTAGATTTCTCCTACTATTTAAGTGAGTTTCACTCTTGAATATGAATATGACCGTGAGGTCAAGCTACCTCATAGGAGGCACATATCAACATACTTCAATATTGGCCATGCATGCTTCACGTGTATAGTACGTAGTCATGTGGTAACGCGCTAGTGGGGTGGTGGGGAAGCTTTTGCTTCCCCATATAAAAGATCATACTTCTTCCAAGAATATACAAGCAACTATACCACAGTAGCTTTGAGCCTAACGCTTTTCTTCTACTTTTTTTAAATTTCTAACAACTTTATTCAGCCAGAGACCTCGCACGACCAACGCAGAAGCTATGACGACTTTAGAGAAGTTGAATTTTATCACTGGCAATAAGAACAAATTGGCAGAGGTTAGAGCGATACTAGGCAGTGTAATCGAAGTTGGAAACCAGGCGATCGAAGTTCCAGAGGTACAAGGAACTATTGAAGAGATTGCCAAAGCAAAATGCAGGCATGCAGCCGAAGTGGTGACTGCGATCTGCCTTTAACACACAGCTTTCCATGTTGCCTGTACCGCTGACGATGTCTGAGCAGATTGGAGGGCCGGTTCTCACTGAAGACACAGCTCTTGAGTTTCACGCTCTGAATGGCCTTCCTGGTCCATACATGCAGGTGCCTCCCGAGAAAGTATCCGCTTCTCGCACTGACATCATTGAAGCAAATCATTCCTCGACGCATTAGGTCATGAAGGATTGAACAAAATTCTTGATTCATTTGATGATAGGTCGGCAGAAGCTGTTTGTACCTTCGCCTTCAGTTACGGTCCTGAATCAGAACCTCTCGTATTTCAGGGGAGGACCGAGGTAGAGTGATGGTGATGCAAGATTATAAGACTGAAAAAGTTGACTCCAACCCTTAGGGTGCGATTGTGAGACCGAGAGGCCCACCAAATTTTGGTACGCTGAACTTCTTGCTACTATCCGATGCATCTAACTCACGTACTTTCACCAGGTTGGGACCCCATTTTTGAATACCAAGGGAAAACGTACGCTGAGATGGACAAGGAGGAGAAGGTAACTATCTGAACTCTCGTTCTACCTCATTAGCTTCCATGCTCTTATATACAACGCGCCCGCTTAGTGGTACTTATATCACTGTTCTCTCGCTAACAATCAAGCAGAATCAGATATCTCACAGGTACAAGGCTTTGATGAAATTACAACTGTGGTTGACCGAAGGAAAAGAACCCAGACCTGCAGCAGACAGTTGTTGATAGATATGGTATCTCCTTAAATGGCTAGAAAAGGTCTAAATTGTATTTCTGCCCTGGTTACTCTTCCAGGAATCTATCCAGGTTGAGATTCTCTCGCAATTGTTCTCTACATCGTCATCCTTTTCGCTATTGAGTTCGACCACGACTTCTTCGTCGAAAGCTTCATGGGCTTCTTCAGAAAGGACACCGAAAATTTCTGCATCCAAATTCTCTTGTAGCTTCGCTTGTTTATATCCCCTGCAACAGGTGAGATCCTGTAAGCTTACCGATGGGTGGGGTTGTCCTGTAGATACCTTGATGAGAGACGATCGTAATGAACAGACGTAGACGGGCATCGCAAAACAACGACTAGGTCGATCCAAGATTTAGGAAATACGTCACATGCATGCCAGTCAATTAAGAGACCCCCTTGAAGCATTTCATCTTCCACAGCGTCCAACAGCTATATAACAAATCAGGTAAGCAGAGAGAAATATATTAACTTTGAATGACATTCGGACATTGCACATCGGGGGGAAAAGGCTTAGGGGAGAGCTATTTTGAGCTTACTTTGTCCTCATCCACAACCCAAGTTTCTAGCTCATCGTCATAGGTGTCGAAACAATCGCGATCTTTTGCGATTTGGTTGATTGACAGATGTCGTAGACCGGTGTCTTGCGCCAATTGTTCGCAATGGACAGTTTTCCCTACACCAGGGGTTCCTGTAATTATCACATTCGGAGACATTCGCATATTGGTCCCGTGCAATTGCCGAGCGACCAAAGCTTCCAGTTGCTTTCCTGTGAAATGTTACTGCGCGAGAGAGAGAAGCTAAACTTACTGGAGAGGGGAAATTTTACGTGGGGCAGAACACGACGCCTCAGGCACTAGCTCCGGTATACGGAATAAGTGGGACCGATGGACATATTACATGTATGAAGCAATCTATTTCCGCAGTTGCGCGCAAGGACAGCAATACCGGCAATTAGTTGTATAAACACAATACTGTGCATTATATTCAATCTATTCATCGGTGAGTTTGTTAGCCTCCTTCTTTCTATTTGTATCATGATCACAAGTACTAATGCCTCGAGAAGTTTCGAGTCTTAAAAAAACTCATTTCTGAGACAAGGCCGTGGAGACAGACAGCCTAAAGTTGTTAGAACGGTTCCCCAAACTGAAGGCATAATTCTTACTTGAGAATTTCGAACACTTTGTACTTCTGTAAATAAGCTGCACCTCGTCGGTACCCCTTAAGGACCCGAGCGGGATCAGTAGATAACGCGCGCGTGTCCTTGAGACGCTTCACAGCAGGCGATGCCTTGAACATCGGGTCGAAAACTAGTATGTTGGCACTGCCATTCTCACGTATCTCGAAACCGATGATGGTCAATGAGTGCCCTGTTCGTTATGGCATAGCGGTAAGCCCCAGGATCAATGTCAATAAACAAAAGGAAGTAACAGAGAAGAACGCCTCAGACCTTGATGTTGGAAGTAAATAGGAGGTAAGTCCGTCAGAAGGACTTTATCCTTTGTATCTAAGGAGCACGTCTGCCGAAAATAATCTGCAATAAACAAGAACAAAGCATCGTGAGCTCGTATATCTTGTGTCCCTCCAATACTACTGGCTTCGCACCTAACCGAGGTAAGTGCTATGCTAACCGGGGTGATGAGTAGGAACTCACTGTATCCCTAGACTCAAAAAGAGAGCTTGCGCCTATCAACAGAAATTAGCGAGAAATACCCACCCCGAAAGATGCTGGCCTTACTTCGGGTGTGCCAATGTATTTTCTCGTGCCACGGATTCCCCCCGTTTCAATCCGTCCGATGCTGTTATAACCCATGTCCCACGCATTTTCTATCATATCTTGTAGCTGTAATATTGTTGGTGATATCTCTGAAAAACATTCATGCCCCGAAACGCGGGATTCTTTAATATATGAGATTAGCATCTGGATGTTCCTGTAGCCACAAAACCCGCCCTCTTTGGACATCTTGAAAATTTGATGAACTTTAGGGCTACAAAAGAAAGCACGCTGCACTGATGTATCCTGCTCACAAAGCCGGGCAAGTACCGGGATGACATCAGTCGTCTCGTTCTCAACCGAATGATGTCTCTGAAGCGTCCCATCTGAAGCAATTGTATTTGAATGTGTTGTCTTAGCACCTTTCTCTAGTATTTTTCGAAGCCATGAAGGCATGTGCTTCTCATGAGCATGAGGCCCTAGCTCCGCGCGCTATTTCAGTTGTTAGCAGGTTCATCGCATAGAGACTGATGCAAAAAAGGGAAAAAAAAAAAAAAAAAAAGACGTAAAAGGGGGGTTGTTAAAGATTATTACCCCAAGCCTTTTCGCACTCCCAGCAAGCGCTACTTTCGAAGGACTACAAGGTCTTCGTTCTTTCAATATTTCCCGAATAGATTTCTCACCCTTTAACCAGCTTTTCACGGGTGGACCATGTTGATCTCGGACGTTGTTCAGATCATCGTAACTATGAAGCCTTCTTGTCTCTTGAGCATCCCAAGACTTGGAGGACTCGAGCTGGTTAGAGGATATATTCTCATAGGTAGCCTCTTCTGCGAAATGAAGGTCAAGATGGGTGGATAGCTTGGTGGCCAAAACTATATCTCCACAGCCATGTGGACAATCAACGTACTTTCCTAGGTGCTCGTCTGCGCCGTTGGAGTATTGTTGGCAATCAGATGTCGTCTGTTTCAAGCTAGTGACTTCTTTACAATCGTCAATATTGGAGCTTGTATTATTTTCGGGATGACATAATTCAATATGTTCTATAACAAAATTGCTGTCAGGGTCAGAAAAGGGGCAGAATGGACATGTTGGGACATCAGCTCTTTGATGATCCATGGTCAACGATCTAGGGCCGTTGGCCGTTTTATCTTTCCCCAGGGTGTTAGGTATAAGAGCGACTATGAGTAGATCTCGTTTGCATAGCATGTAAGGTAAATCCAGAAATATGTAAGACCAGGTAAAATGATGTGTGGTATGTGGGATGGATACGAAGTTATGAACAGCTGAAAAGCCTTTAACTGATAAGCAGAACTCCGCTGTAGCCTGGCACGGCGGCGCCGTGGCATGTATTGTAGAATCCTCAGAGCAAATACTGCTAGTACTTGCTAGTACTAAGCCTTTGCTACTAACTGCTAAAGGATTAGGTGCCCGAGGTACGGAGCAGATCTGTGCCAATTCGATTAGTAGCCAATCGAGTCATTGTCATTATTCCTTTAGCCATTATCGATTTGGGTACAGTGAACTACGTAGGCTTTTAGTATATCAGATAAGATGAGTCACACTACTCCGTATGTGCGTACTTCGTACTAACTATGGAAATGGAGCACTTGAGCCCTCCAAGCGCCAAAGTGCGGCAACAGCAAAGATTTTCTTACTATAAGAGTTGAAGTTTCATGTGCCGTACCTTATGAACTAGCCTGTAAATCCAGCGGCTTGAATGTACCTGTACAATCCTAATACCTACCTATCATAGGTAGGTTTATTACAATGAATTTGGGAGTACCGGTCTTTTTAACTAGGTACCTAAGGCACTTAGTGATGGATTTATGATCCTGCTAACGGTATTAGTGCAGAATACGTATCTAGTACATACTAACTGGTAGCAGTCCTGACTTCTGAGTCATCATAGTGGGAAGAGAGATGCAAGGAACCCCTGGGCCTCCGATATCGTATTCCGCAAGTGGAAGGCGGAGAGTGCGAAGAAAATTATGTGACCACCCCATGTCATTCCACACATTACAAGTGGCTCCGCTTTCGCAACCCCGCCGGTGCACATAAAAGGGTCATCCCGCTACTAAAGCCAAGTGGTACGAGGGTCCCATCGCCTCTTAATTGCAAGGCTTACTTGTCACTTATAACTTCCAGCATGGAAACTCGACTGCAGTCCAACTTGGATCCGTTGTCGATTGTCAATGGCGGCCCGGTAGGCTTCTCAAAGAGCAAATGGGTCGTACAAAAGTTTGGAGGTACCAGTGTGGGCAAGTTCGCCCTCAACATTATTGATCAAGTTGTGCTGTAAGTATTTCTATCGATAAAATATGTAATGAGTTGCATCGTCGTTGCTGATGACATTTTTGGATCCAGGCCGAGTCTCTCAGACCACAACGTCGCAGTAGTATGCTCTGCAAGAAGTAGTTCTACCAAAGCCGAGGGTACCACAAATAGGTGAGTCATACCTCTACATTTTGTTATACGCGGCCAGCCCTCTCTTAGAATTCGATACTATGTTCTTACTTTTTCGTAAAATATCAATTCTGACGTTCAGATGCTTAATAGGCTATTACGCGCGGCGCGGGACGCAGAAAATGCTCAATCCAAACACTACGCCTCCTTCGTCGAGGCGGTCCGACTGGAACATGTTCAAGTAGTCAAGGACCAAATCCAGTCCGGAGAACTAAAAACTCGGTTAGTTACAGAGATCAACGATGAATGTGAAAAGGTCCTGAAGGTCCTGGAGGCTGCTCAGACGCTTGGGGAGATTAGTGCCCGTTGCGTGGATAAAGTTATGAGTACCGGAGAGAAGCTTAGTTGCCGACTTATGGCGGCTTACCTCCAAGACCGAGGAGTAGATTCGGAGTATGTTGACTTGGCCGAGGTCATCGACTTTCCTATCTCAAACCAAGGTCTCGACCAGGAATTCTACAATAACCTTGCCAACGTTTTAGGGAGAAAGATTCAAGCTTGTGAGGGGAAAGTTCCGGTCATCACTGGTTTTTTTGGGACTATACCGGGCGGTCTGCTTGATCAAATAGGGCGTGGCTATACAGATCTTTGCGCCGCTCTGGTCGCCGTTGGGATCCATGCCAAAGAATTACAGGTATGGAAGGAGGTTGACGGTATATTCACAGCAGATCCACGAAAAGTGCCAACTGCACGTCTTCTCCCAGCAATCACGCCTGCAGAAGCCGCCGAATTGACATTCTATGGCTCAGAGGTCATCCATCCTTTCACCATGGAGCAAGTCATCCGTGCCAAAATTCCCATCCGAATAAAAAATGTCATGAACCCGAAAGGCAATGGCACTGTTATATTCCCAGATTCGACATATGAACTGGAGAAAACAGCTCCAGGGCACGACCCAAGATTATTCCGTACACGCAGTCCTAGTCTTGTACAGAGGCCGAAGCGTCCAACCGCTGTGACCATCAAGCACAAAATCCTCGTAATAAATGTTCACTCTAATAAGCGATCTCTCTCGCATGGGTTTTTTGCTGGCATATTCTCTGTCCTTGACCGGTGGAGGCTTTCGATCGACTTGATCTCCACCAGTGAAGTACATGTGTCCATGGCTCTCCATTCGGAAATGCCTCTTCTCAATGGGGTCGGTAGAGATGAATACCAGATCATTGATGAAGACTTGAAGGGTGCGTTACGTGATTTGCAGAAATACGGAACAGTCGACATTATCCCCGAGATGGCTATTTTGAGTCTCGTTGGGAAACAGATGAAAAACATGATCGGGGTTGCCGGGCGGATGTTCACAACTCTTGGAGAAAACAATGTGAACATTGAGATGATCTCCCAAGGTAAGTGCAGCTCACTGAGTCATACTGGGTTCGATTGGTCAATATTGGTAAGCTAATAGCTTTTCTCCTTTAAGGTGCAAGCGAAATCAACATATCATGCGTCATTGAAGAGAGGGATGCAGACCGTGCCCTGAATATCATTCATACAAGCATGTTCACCTTTTTAGACTAGAGACCTTCTTTTGAGGGTTCGTTTTTCATCTTTCCTCCCTCCTTTTTCCTTCTCAACAATTCCTTTTCTCTTCTCCTTCGCGGGGGTTTCTGCTCTTCTAAGATACCCATGGCAAATCTATTTGGTATAACGAAAAGTCCCCATGTCTTATGTGGTTATGTGAAAATGTGGCTCTTACTGTGTCTGAACAGAACCATCAGACACAGAGCCAATTCCTCCCGATTCCATGTGTGGTTTGCATTCTCTGCTATGCACCGTACTTTGTTCCCCATGTTGATATTCTTATTATTTGTGTTATTTGGATAGATCTCATTTATCTCTGTTTCTTCGGGCGTTGGTTGTCTTTTCGTCCGTCTTTAGAGCTAGTGTGTTGTCAGCCAGGGCTATAGAGGACCTTGCATAGAATTTTCAAAGAAATAAGAAGCCCTCCAGGGTGAGGCTTTATCAATCAACGCTGTTACGTTTTCCTTTTTGTTTTGACTTCCTTCTTTTTCAACCCTATAGCACGTGAGGAACAAAAGGACCTATGACGTGAACAATTTTAATAACAAGTATGTCACAGTATGGAGACTAAACATTATATACAACTGGAGCTTGTAACTGAGCCATCGCCACACAGGACTCCCCCCGCTCCCCAATGCGAGGGATGACTCCTTTGAGTTGATCCTAGCTAGGCTTACAGAGTACATGCTGGCATGTGGTGGTTTGAATTGCTCATCTACCCAGCGCTTCAACGAACACCCATTTTCCATATGCTCTCTTTCCACCTGTGGCCTCTTGGATGCTTGAGACTCAACGACAAATGAGAGGGGAAAACCAATAAGTGGCCCATCAGAGGTACCCCTTTTAACGAAGTGGAGTACTAGCCTACTGAGCATCTACAAGCATGGCAGAAAGTATTGATAGGCATATTGAACTACTACTCATGGAACACAGAATCATGCTAATACATTGGACCAACAAGTCCTGGCATCATGTAGTGCCAGGTACTGCAGGTCGATACGGCTACCTGAGAAACAATTATATTCACTCTACTTGGTATACTCTCATGTACTGTACATTTGGTGCTCACATATGCGTGTAGAAACAATGCATATGCTTGGCTTTGATGTATAGTTCCCATGTACATGCTACCCTACCAAAGGACCAGCTCTGTGCTTGGTAAAGAGAACAAACCCCTTACGTATCTATAGTCTAGATAAATATGACTACATATTGTTTTGTGTGGGTTGTTTTAACCTCCTACTACATGAAATTCCAAGAGAGGATGTGTGCCTACTGCCGTGCATATTATGTATACACAACCAACTCATTATATATCACGGTAGTTTTGAGGAACACAAGTCTGTACATTGTAATATGTTTCATAGACCCTATCAATCCCTATCAACTAGCACTGAGTTGGCATAACTGGAATGATATATACAGTTTCAGCGTTTACAACAATCCGTCGCCCAAGTAGGGCTTGATAGAAGGAAGGGCGAACCTTATACGGTTGGGGTAGGAAAATGGAGTACGTACTATATGACCGTGAAACAAACCCTACATTAAGGCAAGCATGGGGGGTGGGAATCTGGGCGGGTTTAGATTATCTTAGTACGGGATCTAGAAACTTTGGTCGGGACGGGGCTTAGTCTCTGTTACTAACCTGGCACTAAGCAAACTACCCCTTGGCTCTACATTGATGGCCGGGCATGCTTGCCTCGTCAACTGATGGGATAGCCCCAATGATCGACTGAGATCACCATATGATTGGACATAATAATTGCTTCGGGTGGCGGAACGGAGCAAGGAGGTCAGCCAATACTACATGGTAGTGAAACAGAGCTGGTCGTAATGTCAACTGTGACAATACCGATTTTCCCATGTGCTAGGGGTGGATGGCTGCCACGACGCGTGACGCGGACGCGTCCTAACCATACCATACGTACCTGTAACCAGCCCACGACTGACAATCAACATCTTGCCTTCTCTTCATTCCTCAACTCAGGTAATCATACATAACTCTGCTGTTATTAACGTATCTCGCGCACCCCCACCTTACCTCGAGGGAGGAATCTTACTAGGTAAAGGGATTTGATTATAGAGTGAGGCCATCTTCCCGCTTATCTCTACCTCTTCTCAATACCTCATTTCCAGTCCGTCATTACTTTCTTCAGATCTACTACTACCACCTGCACCGCGCGAGCCCACTTTTCCATCTAGCATCGTTGGGCTCCAGCAGTTTCGCAACGATCTTATACACTCAACTTTCCCAAAACAAGAAACGAAAGGGAAGGAGAAGAAAGAGAGAAAAGAAAAGGTCCAATTTAGTTCCATAGTTGCAATTAAACACGGAATCATTGCCCGCTTTGCACACATAAGGCCACGGCCTCAATGTGCTCTTTTTAGCGCCTTTGTGGCCCAATTACCCACAACTCTTGCGCTACAACCCACGACCCTTATCATCATTTCACTTTGTCTTTCTAGTATCACTAAGCGTTTCTGTGAAGACTGCCGCCCCCCTTTTCCGTGAGTGATCAAGTTTAACTTGATTGCTGGGCTTCGTTGCCCTCGCCATTCATCCATCATCGACCGATTTAACGCAGATCCTGCCTGAAGGCTATTCCCATCATCTCGTGTCGAAGATTGCTTGGACGCGTCTGACACTTTCAAACCAGTATCTACTGGACGGCAATATGAGCTCAACCCGTTCTGCGCCGATAGCGCAAGCAGTCATCAAGTCACTCTCATCCGCCGACCAAGGAACTGCCAAGGCTCGTCCTCGACTAGAGCCTTCAGCTTTATCCATGCAACATACGGAGAATGCGTCGGGAAAAGACTATAAATTGAACTTACCAACCGCTGGCACGCACATATCATCGCCGACGAAAGCACATCGAGGGTCAAGCATCTCGCTATCTGGACGAGGGAAGCTTGGTTTTGTCTCCATTACTGCTCCTGTCCCGCCGTCGTTCCCTACGGATTCGCCAACGAAGAAACCCCCTTCTAATCCATACCCACATCCTATTACAGCTTCTTCGTCGATGCCACAATCGGCCTTATTTACAACATTTCCTAGCGTCAATCCTGACAAGATCTCCACGAAAGATAATCATCCTGTGGATGAACCCACAAGTGACAGCTTTGCTGACTTTCCTGAACCATCCTTCCCTTCCAGGGCACCGCTGAAAAGAACGCTCATGGAAGCAGCGCCATTGAAGGAACGGCTCACGAAAAAGCCGAAACGCGAAGATACTAACTCTATGCGGTTACCTGAGTCACACGAAATGCCTCCGATAGAAGACGATGGCACGAAACCACCGTACAGTTATGCGACGCTCATTGGAATGTCCATTCTTCGCGCGCCAAATAGACGTTTAACGCTTGCCCAAATTTACAAATGGATATCAGACACGTTCTCGTATTACAAGAACAGTGACCCCGGCTGGCAGAACAGCATTCGCCACAACCTCAGTCTAAACAAAGCCTTCATAAAGCAAGAACGACCTAAGGATGACCCGGGTAAAGGAAACTATTGGGCTATTGAGACTGGGATGGAAGCACAGTTTCTGAAGGACAAGCCTTTACGCCGTGCTACTATGTCCAGTATTCCCCTACCAGCCGCTTCCCAAAGGGAGCCTGTTCACCCACAGAGCTCTACCCCAACCACTTGGACAGTTCCATCATCCACCTACCCTCCACCAGTGCCGAAATCCTCCAAAAACATGGATCTGTCCTCCGATGCGACACTACCTGCTTCGGATCCTGCTCTTCAGGAGGACACAGGTGATGAAGGTGTCAGCACGTCTACTACACAAGTCATTCTACCACGATCTTCTCCGCCGCAGCCTATACATTCATCGCCGCCAGTTGTACCACCTCGGTTTATTCGCCAGGGAACTCCGCCCACACCATCTCAAGCTGCCACGTCTTCGGGGGCCGTTGCTCGCTCAAGGAAACGGAAGTCAGCTGGCATGAATGATAGCGGGTATTTCTCTTCCTTAGAGTCTTCAGCGATACGACCAAATAAAACTGGGCATATCCTGACTTCGGATTTGGATATTGACCCTCCTCGCATTAAGCGCGGCCGGGCAGAAGAAGAAATCGCTCGAATTAGAAGTTCTTCCCATGATATTAGTCCAAATCATTCTGGTGCACTGAAAGACTCCGGTCTCATTGTTGGCTCTTCCCCACTTCGTGGTGAATACGTTAGTATGCTACCGCCTCCCATTACCCCTGTGATAAAATTTAAGAAGCCTGCAAAACCACCACCGTCAGTCTCCCCCAACACCAACCTTCGAAATCACCGCAAGAAGATCCAGCAGATGGTCAATTCCCCTATTAAGCACCTTGGCCTCACAGACGAGGACCTCCCATGGAGCCCAGCCTTTAACATTCAGGACGAAACCTTTACGCCGAGTGAAAATCTTCACACTACTTTTGATGTATTTGCGGACGCCTCTGCGGAAAATATATCCACGCCAGCATATGGTTCTCCAGAGAAACGTTCTGTAAAACGTGCACGGAGTGATGCTAGCGGCTCGAACAACACTGTACTTGCCGATATCACAGCAATGAGTGTGAACAGCCGGATTGGCTTACCTCCATTTTCATCAGGTCGAACGAAAGGACTTCTCTTCCCCGATTCACCATCGAAGATCCCCGAATCTGGGCGATTTGTTGATACTACTCATGATGACTTCTTCTCTTTCCATCTTTTTGATGAGAGTCCAGGAGAGGTGGATGGGGTTGACCTTCTACAAGGATTCCAAAAGATTGGTGGCGCAAGCAAAGACGAGCCATCGAAACCCAGACCGCACGTTCCTAGGCCACAGGTAAATCGCCCGGGCAATATGTCATTCTGAACATCATGTGAGCGTTCGAGGGTTCGAAGTGACTCTAATTCGAGATAAGGGCGCTCCGGGAAGGAGAATATTCTTAACTAACATGTGCTGTTTCTTAATGCACAAAGTAATGTGGAATTTATTTCAGCGAACTCGGGGTTTGTATTCCACAGCGAGTTGGTCTTTCATTGTTTGAGTTTTAGGCAATTGGTATTCTTGGAGTTCCGGGCTTGAGTGGGGTCTGGAGTCGGTTTTGACTTGCATTGACGACCTTATTATGACCTTGATGACGACATTTGCGAAGATGTACATGAAATGCCATGTTTTTACGAGCCTGAATTTTGTCTGTGTCTACTCTTCTCCCCACAGGCCTTCGTTTGCAACAATTTGTTTTTATGATTATATTTGATAGGTTTGCTGTCAATGGATTTCACTAGATATTCATCGATTATAATAAGTATTCGTTCATTTGACTGGACACTCGGACATAACGTGATGCAACTTTCTCTGTAAGGGTATCATCATTTTGGGTTCTGTGTGAAGCAGGGCAATGATTAGAGGGTAAAAGAGGGGATTGATGTCAAGGAAGCGGATAGAATGGTCGGCAGGAAGAGAAGCAGGATAACCCATGGACAGCGAGGGAAGAAAACGCAAAAATACAACATTCAACTTGGACTGGACGCCTTTGTAAAACCCAAAAACCAACCGTTTCCCCGACTCATTTAAAGCATTTGAGCTTCCTTCCGGGTTTATATTCCCTGGGCAAAATAACGAAGAAATAAATGCTAATCGCTGCTTGCGCAACCACGACATCCACAACTAACGCATTGAATCATTTGGTCCTCTTTCAACTGGGCTTTTGGCACGCGGCATATGCACGTTGCATTGAAGTTTGTTTCCTTGGTCTGAATGCAACGGAGACAACATAGCTACGAGTTTTTGAAAGAAAAAAGGCGTCAGTGAGTTGTTGTCTCTCAAATTTTTTAAAAAACAATCTGGACCCGAGGTGATACCTTTTCGTAACCTTGCTTCTTCCATTTGGCAATCAAATTGGCATCCGCATAGTTGTTCTTGAGAAGCCAGTCATACAGTTGCTTTGAGATGGCCTCTTTCTCGTAATATAGGTCATAAATATATCTCGAGCCTGAAAGGCATTAAACGAGTCAACAACCATCACAAAGTCACAAGTTATTATAGGGGCGAGCTTACGCTGATGACTTATCTGGAATATTGGCCATAGCATCTCATGTTTCTTTTTACCGTCATGTGACGCATTCTCTGCATCTTTCATCTTGTTACTGTACTCAAGTAGCGTGTCCTCGATATCATCGAACCCCGCCGGTGGTGGTTTGCGGTTGCGGGAGGTTCGTATCGGAGGCATACTAAACGTATCGGTGCTGGTAGAACAGGCTAGCAGAGGGTATCTCTCGTCGGGAGACTTTGGACGAAGGGTCTTCCTGTTGCTTGGTTAGGTGTCTAGTAAGAGCGCGCCGCCGGTTTGCGATCTGCGGTCATTTTCTGCCGTGATATACCGCCTTCAATATTCCGCATTCAAACTTTGGAATCCATGCCATGTTGGGAATCAGTTTCAGTTTCTCTATCAGACCTTTTCTTCTCATATTACTTCCCATTACATTTGACCAGTTGTCTCATACCTCTATCACGGAACTCACGATGGACCAACAACTCGATGTTTCTAAGCTCAGCGATGCCGACAAGAAGGAATTGAACCAGATTTTGACAAATGAAGCCCAGAAGTCTAATATCCAGCAGAGTAAGTGAACAACCGTCATGGTTTCATTTTACTGTGATTTCGGGATCTGTTGTCTTCGGCTCAACCGTTGTCGTCCGTGCTACAAATTGCTAATGGCTACTTCATCAGCCGTGCACCACCTCGCCGACGTTTGCTGGAAGAAATGTATTACTGGAAGGATCTCGTCCGGCCGCTTGGATCAGTCTGAAGAGACCTGTGCCCAGAACTGTGTGGAGCGGTGGATGGATACCAACCTTGCTGTCTTGAAGCATCTAGAAGCTCTTCGCTCACAATAAACAAGTTCTAGTGATGGGAAAGTTGGTTGACGTTCTTATAACTTGCTTTGCCGCCAAATAATATCGAAATTTGCATGAGCAGGGAGCAACACCTCTCTTCTCCAGCATGGTAGCTGGGTGAATCTGTACTATATAAATAGAAATGATAAAATATAAATTTCTACCTACAGCTTTATTATGGTAATCAGCCATTGCCCTCTGGACAAGCTAAAATACCTTGTCTATTCTTTCTCGATCGTGGAAGGGCAAGATGGGGAAGTCGACGATGTGATGATACTACAAAACTATACATTTACGGCATAACCCAGGGATTTGAATCAGATCATGCATTCAAGTGATAACTCTTTTTTATCAAGATCATTCAGCCGTCATTGCAGTACGGGTAGTTAACTGTATGACCACTGTTTTATGGACCACCGCGTAAAACAAAACAAGTTCACCCAGACCCAAAGAAAAGATTAATCTAGACGATAGCGAGCTTGGTAGCCGCAATGTCCAGGGCATCCACATCAGGGGTTAGGCGGGCGAAGGCCTTCTTCGATCCATCGGGTCTATAAAATGGTTAGAGCAGTGTCCATCATTCTATTCTCAAGAAAATCTCCATACCTGACAAGGGTGTTGACCTTGACGGTGTCGACATCGTACAGCTTCTTGAGAGCCAACTTGATCTGACGCTTATTCGCCTTCACATCCACGATGAAGACAAGGGTATTGTTCTCCTCGATCTTCTTCATCGCACTCTCGGTGTTAAGAGGGTAGAGGACGACCTTGTGGGAGTCCAGGCGAGGCGCATGGGGAATCGACTTGCGGGGGTACTTGGGCGACCGGGAGAGCTCAAGGGTCTTGGGGCGGTGGAAGGTGGTCGAAGTGCGGACCTTGCGAGACTTGTGCGCCTGATTAACCAAATGATTTAGTACTCAGCAAGATATCTTCGGTGTTTGACAACGGTTTCAACGTACGCCTGCACCCTTCAAGACTGCCTTAGCAGCAGCGCCAGCGCGGTCGCTGGGCTTCGTCTTGGCTATGAAGAAACCAAGTCAGCACTACCAACTCCCAAGTAAAAGCGCTCCTAATCGGTTTTATCCAAAAAGCCATTCCAAGTAGCACAACAGATGTAGCGAGAAAGAGCGGGAGCCAAAGCCACGACGTGTCGTCGTCCTGAGTGTGGTCTCCTCGCATTTTCGTGAGCGCAACGGTCATATCTCAGTGCCCCTACGTAGGATGTCACATAATGTATGCTCTCTGAAACTTGCAATTCGGATCTCGACAATTCTGCAACTTGGGAAGGGACAATGAAATCGCTCAAATCCGACCTACCTTGCTTGTTATCCGCCTTAGGTGCCATGGCTGTCGTCCGGCGCTGTCGTGATTTGATTGTCGCGGTGTCGAGAGTCGAAGTATTTCGAATGGCATTCGCTTAGCGAAAACCCTACGGCTTGCTCTGTGGGTCACCTGACCTGACCGACCGTTCCTTCTAAGATCTTGATGCGCTAAACCAAACATGGGTCAAGCTCACTCCACTTTTTCTTTCGCTGGTGGTTATCGAATGTAATTCCGTGATCAATCAAATTCAAGGATAACTCTAGCACAGTGTCCATATTTATTGAAGTACTGCTGACTCTTATACCACCAACACAACCAGTCTTCTTCTAAAGTTCGGCTATCCGCAGACAGAATTACATCCCTAGTGATAAGTTCCAAGCATGACTTCCAAGAAACCTAGGACGAAAAAACCCATGTTGCTCTCTCATACACGGCCACCGACATTCAAAACCAAACATGCAACGCTATCGTCCAAAGCCACCCGCAACCTCATCTGCTCTCATCATCGACTCCTCAAAAAGCGGGCCCAGGCTTTAGAAGCCCACGATGAAGTTTTGGTTGGCAAGCTCGATGCGCAAATTCAAGAAAACGGAGGGTTAGAAAGTTATCAACTTGCCAGCAGACTCGGTCAGTCTCTGGAGCGTGGTGGAGACTCAAGTAAAGTTTTGGTCGATTGGATAAGCCCTGAACTATCTCAATTAAAAGATACAAGATCAAAGCTTCGAGTACTCGAGGTTGGTGCTCTTAGCACCAAGAATGCTTGCTCTCGGAATCAATATTTAGATGTTACAAGGATCGATTTGAACGCTCAAGAACCCGGAATTCTAAAGCAGGACTTCATGAAAATGCCACTTCCCCGCGATGCTGCCGACCAGTTCCACATCATTAGTCTTTCCCTGGTTCTTAATTATGTCCCAGATGCCATCGGCAGGGGCGAAATGTTGAAGCGCTGTGCTGCGTTCTTGAGAAAGATTTCCTTGCCTGGATCCTCTCTCTATACGCCCCGGCTGTTCTTAGTCCTGCCTATCGCCTGCGTCAAGAATTCGCGATATCTCACGGAAAGCAGGCTGCAGGATATATTGTCCAGTATGGGTTTTGTCTTGGCGAAAACCAAGGAGACTTCCAAGTTGATATTTCACCTCTGGGAGCACAGCCAGAACTTCGAACCGAAATTTTTCAAGAAAGAGACATTGAGGCCTGGCAAAACAAGAAATAACTTCGCCATCGTTGTCAAGTGATGAAAGATGGCAATCCACAATGGCCGCAAGATTGACTCGAGCGGCTGCTTTACACAGAGATCATATTCTCTGGCAAGAATGCCCACCCAGTCCCAATAAGTGCTAACACCGACGATACGAGTAGAAGGAACCAGTCTAGAATTCGCTCTTTCCGACTGATTTCTTGTCCGAAAATCTTCAAGTAGAATGCAAGTGGCAGGATGATGCAGATCGTGAAGCACAGCGCAGAGCCCATCAACGCCATGATTCGGTCAAAAGATGGGCAAAGGATTGCCATCAATACGATGACGGCCACGACAATAATACGTATAATGGCATGCGATGATCGTCGAATGATATCTCGTAGGTCTTTGGGGTGCTCTGAGACTAAGGCAGTGTGTGGTTCAAGTCCGCAGAGGACTTCAACTGTAGCCACCAGGGGTCGACAGCTGTACTTATCAGTGATTTCAAAACTTCAAACACAAAAGGGTATCTGGAAGGGGCGGGGAAGCTTACTTCAAAGGAACTTTTGTGATTGGGATAATTGCAATGAAAATTATAATGCAAAACGATATTGCGCGTGGATATTCATTCGTTAGTAAGATGTTGGCTGTGACTTCGTCCCGTACTCCATCACCAAACATTGCCCATCCCACAATAGCCATTGCGCAGTCCAGGGAGAACTGTTGAGTGTATGCGTCAGAAGTATGCTGCGGAATGGGGTTTAAATTTTCCCTCACCGTGAACAGATACGTAACCCAAAGACTCTTCCCATACTTGCGTGAGTGTCTCATATCTCTATATATGTTGGGGAATACACCGTGGCCACCCCAGGGTGCTTCATAGATCGGTAAAGTTAACTTATCTCAATTCCTAACAAGCGTCTTGCAAAGGACTTACACATAATCAAACCGAAACTAAGAGGTACGGTCCGCCAATTCTCTGGGAACAAGGAAGTGCTGGCTGGTTGGTGAAGAGAGCCAGGAGCATTTGGCTTGATGAGACCATCGACGCATATCAACATAACAACTTTGAAATGTTAGTTCATTACGAATACTGATCAAGTGGCACTTGGTGGAGACAAACTGGATGTGCAAGAGACTATTCCCAATATACTAGTCACACTCAAAAGTCGTAAAGGAACAAAATTCAAGGGAATAAGCATAAAGCCACAGATTATTTTCCACTGTAAATTGCTTAACCCCGGAATCAGAGCCTGGAGACTATCGGCAAAAAGTACAACCAGGGCAACACAAGCCCCAATAAGTTCTAAACAGAACAAAAGACTTGTTACTAGGCGTGCATGGTTCCCAAAGCTTATGTATGCCAAATCAGCGTAAGTAATAAGACTCCGGTCAACATCTAGGCATTTGGCAAGTATCTTGGCTGTGTAAGACGTTGTCACAGCAGCGAACAGAAGGAAGAGGAGACCAACAAGCCATCCAGCATGTTTCATTGCCAATGGCAGGCTCAAGAGTCCAATGCCGATTAGGACATTCACAGAATTAAATATCGTCTGTGGCACGGTTGACTGGCCAACAACGATACTCTCTCGAGTACCGTCTTCATGCTGAACTTGCTTGACCAGTAGCGGTTCAGCGCCCTCATTCATGGGGACCTCAAGGGAGGCTTGCTGCTCTCTGTGAAATTGGATAGCATATCTCCGCGTGGTTTCGCTAACGCGAGAAGATATGGTGCCGTACGAAGTCCCAACGCTCCTATCAAGCGATGAACCGAAAATGCTTGTGATGCCTCTCCTTGACGAACCTTGATCATCTTGTTCGCCATCAGCACCAAGCAATGGTCGTGCAAAATCAGTGTCCTGGCCTAGTAATCGACGATCTCGGGATACAGTGGTGTCGTTTCCAATCCATTCTTCGTCCGAATCGGCTTCTACGAACGAGGAACGGCGAGGAAGCACTTCTGGAAAACCTGCAGCTCGTTGCCATGAACGAGCGAAATTATCAATGCTATTTACCCCGCCGACTTGTCTGAAACGTGCAGAAAATGACGCTGACCTGCATTATGTGAATATTTTTCGTAGTATCGGACTCACAATGATAGCATACCTCAGTCTGTTAAGAGCATTGTTATCGGTCAAATATTCTGTTGACCCTGCAGAATTTCCGCGGGAAAAGAAATCAAATTCTGGTGGTGAATCTGATAAACCCGAAGTCGGGATCCTTATACCATGCGTGATACACTCATAAGTCCTAGGGGTTTCAACATTCTCGTGGATCGGTGTCGGCATCTTTGTTGCCCTTCGGTGAAGGAAGAGGGAGCGGGCGAGACGCCAGTGGTGCCGAGAATCAAGGATTGGAAACAGGGGACGTGAGGGGTTTAGCGATATATACCCGCGACCAAAGGAACCAGGATAGGATTAACAGTTGATGCCAATGGCAAAAGGGCAAACTCGAGGTTCTCAACCGCCTACACAGTCTTTCTTTGTTTCCAAGACGCTTGAGGTGAAAAAAATAATACTCACATATATACACACCTTGAATACTAGGAGCCAGACAAATACTGTTTGACAAAGATGATAGGGAAATATGCAATAAGAATGTTAAATGATAGTGATGATAAGACTTTTATAGTAGATACAGATACAGGGAAGTGAAAACAGGAATGGCTAATTAAGGTTAGGAAGGGTGCTCTGCCTTAGGTGCACGCGTAGCAAAACGATAAGAGATCTGTATACAATAGAGCCTTAGGTAAAAGGTAGCCTTTGAGGTTAATATGTATGTACATAATCTGTACTTGTACATACTTTTCAATGTATTGTTTTTGTCGTGCAATAAATAATACACCTCTAAAGCTTTAGGGTTCGCATGATGAAGCCAGAGCAGGAGACTGAGGTATCTATATATACCTAGGTAACTCCCTACTAAGTTGTACAGTGCATACATTCATATGTATTTTTGGCTGTATGGAGTACCAACTTAGATACTACCTAGTACTATGTACAAGTGGTAACCATAGTTTAGGTACACAGATATAGTGTATGGGTACCAGGTGGTAGTGTCACCATGGATAAATAACACTTCTATGGCAGAACAGGGAATAAATTACCTAGTTAGTGGGAATCCAGGCTTATGTCATCAGCTACCGACCCGATATTCTTCTGGTCACAGCCACCCCACGGTGCCTGATGAAATTTGCTTAGAACACCCCGCTGCTGGATTTAGACGGCATATTACACCAGCCTCAAGGTAAGTGATTATCCTTTGTTGCTTAGTGTATAACATTGCTTCTCATTTCTCTGTCCCGCCATCTTCTTTTAAGTCCCTCATTATTCTTGCCGAAGTTTTAATGATTAACAACCTTTTCTTCGCTCAGCATATAAAAATTAGGTCTTTCCCAACATCGTTGCGTCGCCCAACATGAGCGCGCCTCAGGCGAACGAAGCGGAGAAGAACATTGAAATATGGAAGGTCAAAAAATTAATTAAGCGCCTTGAGGCTGCTAGAGGAAATGGAACCTCGATGATTTCTCTTATTATCCGTGAGTTTCTTGCCCTGCCTCATTGTTCAATTCGCGACTAATTCTCGATATGCAGCCCCAAAGGATCAAGTGTCAAGGGCAGCAAAGATGTTGGCTGAAGAGTTTGTAAGCTTTCCGACACCGTCCATGTTTTTCCTAGGAAAGGAAGAAGATATGCTAATAGATATCTGCAGGGCACTGCTTCCAATATTAAATCCCGCGTCAATCGACTTTCCGTCCTGTCCGCTATTACCTCTACGCAGCAGCGTCTCAAGCTTTACAACAAGGTTCCTCCAAATGGCTTGGTCGTTTACTGTGGTGAAATCATCACGTCCGAGGGGAAGGAGCGTAAAATTAACATCGACTTCGAGCCATTCAAGCCCATCAACACGTCGCTCTACCTCTGTGACAACAAATTTCATACTGAAGCCCTGAGCGAGCTCCTTGAATCAGATCAGAGGTTCGGTTTTATTGTCATGGATGGAAACGGTGCACTTTTCGGGACACTCAGTGGAAATACAAGGGAGATCCTTCAGAAGCTGAGCGTCGACTTGCCCAAGAAGCACGGCCGTGGTGGTCAGTCAGCACTTCGTTTTGCGCGTCTTCGTGAAGAGAAGCGCCACAACTACGTACGCAAAATTGCCGAGCTGGCCGTTCAAAATTATATAACCAATGACAAGATCAATGTTGCGGGTCTGATCCTAGCTGGTTCTGCCGACTTCAAGAACGACCTCAACCAGTCGGACATGTTCGACCAACGATTGCAATCCAAGGTGATCAAGGTCGTTGACGTCTCTTACGGAGGAGAGAATGGCTTCAACCAGGCCATCGAACTTGCTTCAGAAACTTTAAGTAATGTCAAATTTGTTCAGGAGAAAAAGCTTATTGGCAAATACTTCGAAGAAATTAGTCAAGACACTGGAAAGGTCTGCTATGGCATCGAGGACACTCTCAAGGCCTTGGAACTCGGTGCAGCAGAGACGCTTATTGTGTTTGAAAACTTGGACGTCACACGATGGATCCTGAAAGATTCGAATGGCTCCGAAGTTGTCGTTCACTCAACCAAGGCTCAAGAGGAGAACAACAGAGAGCTGTTCACCGATAAGGATACCGGCACTGAAATGGAAGTTGTTGATCAGTCTTCGTTCCTTGAGTGGCTTGCTGAGAACTATAAGGACTTTGGTGCGGCTTTGGAGTTCGTTTCAGACAAATCTAGCGAGGGCAACCAGTTCGTCAAGGGCTTCGGTGGCATTGGAGCTCTCCTCCGGTACAAGGTCAATTTTGAACAGCTTGCCGACTTTGATGACGAGGATGAATTTTATGATGGTATGCTTGTCAACCACGCTGTTTAGATTGCATGCTTACCACAAATTACTACAGATTGACGGTTTAGCGACCTCGCAGAGAGCGAGGATGAAAAGCCAGAAGTTCCGAAAGTGGATCTTTTGACGGTTCGCCCCTTGAGACATGAAGGCGGCTCTCATCATAAACCTATGGCTTCGTTGATGGGTGCCATCACGTTGCCTGGACCGAGTTCTTCCAAGCTGCTCAAAGGTATGGTCCAATTAAACCTACATCGATTAATAATATCCCAATAAATATCTAACATTACTTGTTATCGCATAGGGCCATCCAAGCTCTATAATATTGTCATGAACGTGATTTAGAGCCTATGGGTTGACGCGGTGTGTACTTGGCAAATGATTGGTGGATGCGATATGATGCAGCCATTCGCGAGAAATTGTCAACCTTGGAGCATTTGAGCTAGCTTGTCTAGATTGTTCTGTTCCAGCACGTCACCTTGCTGGCCTTTATTGTCTGTTTTTGTTCCCTTTTCTATATGCGCTCTTTATGCAACCTTCTAAAAAAGAAGCACAAAACGCTCTATACATTGCGTTACATTGTCTTCATATTGCGTAAATATCCAGTACAGTTGTATCCGCGCAAGTACATGTAAAGCGTATATATTGCCAAGCTGCAGGTCATGGATTTGACTGAGCTTAGATTCTGTGCTTGGAATTATCATATAGTGACATATCATTTATAGTGACTCGGACCAGGTTCCCAGATGTCTACAAATTTCAGTAACACTCTGCAACCCAGCCAGAATCTTAGGAACCGCCCCTTTATTCTCACCAGACGTGGCTGTTTGGCACTCAACTAGAAAGACATACTGCCAATTAATTTTTTGATTTGGCCGTGAGTTGATGCTTGTGAGGTTCATGCCATAATTCTTGAACGTTAATAGAGCCTCCGCCAACGCCCCAGGGGTGTCTTGACGGACTGTAAATGAGACCAATGTTTTCCTTGCCTTTGGAGCACTTGTAGCCGCCCCTTGTGCGCAGCAATCTTTCAATGCTTCGAAATGGACAGCTGTACGCTCTGATCTTATGTTCCTCAGTACTAGAAAACGTGTTGTATTATCGGCCTTGTCTTCGATATTTTCTTCTAGGACTTCCAAGCCATGGAACTCGGCCGCAAAGCGACTAGCTATCGCGGCACATTTCTCTGTTGTTTCTTTTGAAACAATCTCCCCAGCCTTGGAAGTAGACGAGGCATCCTGCCTTTCAATCCCTCGAAAATGTGTTCCAAGGAAGCGTTCGCACTGACCCCAAGCTTGCGGGTGAGTATATAGCTTAGTAACAGATCCGTAATCTCGTTGGCTAGCAAATACACCACGTCGAGCCAAAAGGCAGTGGTGGACTGTCAGATAATGTACGCCGCAGACCTCAACGTCTTGGTAAAGGTTATTCGGATCTGCTAAAAGGTCAAGCGTTTGAACGACTGATCCATTAGTCGAGTTCTCGCAAGGAATGATCGCATAATCTGCTTCTCCTTGTTGCACTGAGGTGAAAGCGTCTGCAAATGATACGCGAGGCGACAACTCAGCTGACTTTCCAAAGAAGTCAACGGCAGCCTGGGATTTGAATTAATGATATAATCGAATTAGTTGTGGAGTTGGGATCCTGACCTGATGTGAGAAAGATGCAGCTGGGCCCAGGTATGTTACAGAGGTACTCCCCATGGTTGTTGAAGTTTTAAGATAAAAGGGAAGGGAAGGGCTATAAGTATCAGTCCCAACACGACCGAGAGACATAATGGCTGTAGGCGGGAAAACACTTTCAAAACAAACAAATCAAACAAACCCCCGCTTGGATTTATTGCTTATCGAAAGCGGGTTGTATCCCGGATCTCACGCCATCTGGTGTTCCATCATTATCCAGAGACCTCTCCTGTGCCTGTAAGGCCCTTATAGTTCAAGATGAGGAAATATTTACTACATCCTCCTAGGCGAAATCCTTCGACAGTTGCATTGCGAACATACTCGTCTCTTGGCGAGCGTTTGCATCGCGAATTGACATCACGGCAACTGCCCATGGCTTTCGATTATTTACATACCCAGCCTTCCCACCTTCTGGGCTTGACACTAACCGACCTTCTCCCAGAGTGTCCATCATTGTCGCATAATAATACGACTCTCCCTTCGGTTGACCGCGCACTTCATCTGCCAGCCGGCCATCACTTGGTTTACTTTCCTCCCCAGGTGACACTAACGCAGTTACTACCAGATGGTACTGACGTGCTGCATAGCCCAGGTGAACCTTTTAATAGGCGTCTATGGGCCGGAGGGAGGCTCCGATTCCCTGCCACAAATGACCTAATTCTCAATGGCGCTCGAGCTGTCTGTATCGAAAAAATCCGTGACGTGATAGTCAAAGGACGCCACGGGGCGGAGAAAGTTATTGTCAAGATAGAGAGACGAATTAGTACTGTGCTGGAGAATGAGGAAGAGAAAAGCATTAGAGAGCGCATATGGAAGGAAAGTGAAGACGAAGTCGGGTGTGCCTCACTCATCGAGAACAGAGATCTGGTCTTTATGCGCAAGAAAGCGGAAGAGGAATTGAACCGAGACAAGGCGAACTTTGACAACGTCCAAAGGATCTTAAAACGTGCGCAAGTTTTTTAATAAATGCACTGCAAGGGATACCTACTGACACATATTCTTTCTACTTCAAGCTCCCCCTAACCCCGAATTTCGCCTTAGAATTGAGCCGACAAAATCTCTTCTATTTCGCTTTTCTGCGCTGACTTTCAATGCCCATTCAATCCACCTCGACAAGGCCTATACCCAGAGTGAAGAAGGCTACAGGAACCTTCTTGTACACGGACCACTAACTCTAATCTTACTGCTCACGGTCCTCCAAGCCCATCTAACTAGATCAAATCGAGCTATAAGGGAAATCCAATATCGAAATCTGGCACCTCTTTTTGTTGAAGAGCCGCTGACGATCTGTGGCAAGCCAAAAGTGGAGCAAGATGACGCAGTATGGGATATATGGATTGAAGGCAGGAATGGAGGCCTTGCCGTACGAGGTACTGCTCTTATAAGCCCTGTTTAGCGAACGGGCTCTACGCTTCTAGACAAGCACAAGCATCGTGGTAGTACCAAAATACTTAAATAGGCTAGTTCTTGACGTGATCATGGTGTACTTAAATATATTCGGCGGATATACTGCACTACTTATTGAGGTGTCAGTCACGTGGTCCTCGCATTATGCACTGTACTGTATCACGCTGGTATCGGACAAAGGTACTGCCGGGGAAAATCTACTAGTGGCCCCACACATTCAATGCCTTCCGACACAAACCATCCTTCATTCCTTTTCTTCTCCTCTTTCACCCCCGACCAAATTTTTGATTCGGGTGACCCGAGTTAGACACTACATAATGAATGCTACGTGTCTTATCTTACTAGCTTAAATATTCGAGAAACTTTTCCCCCCCCCCATCCGATACTTACCTAGGTGCAATGGATCGTTTTTGGTCGGCGCCTCCTGTAACGAGGTACAATTTCTACATACTGAACTTGCAAATTGAGTGATCAAAGGCTGACATCAATCTTAGGACTATCACTGCCCTAGCTTTTGGCCAGTCCGCCTTGTTCTATGGTGGATTACTCAGCGGTAAATATATTATATTCCGCCCAGGACTAATTTTCAAGCTTCTCCCTGAGGCATGGAGATTATTTTCACCATTCTTACTCACGGGACCGCGCCTTGATTTTGTATTTGATCTTTACTTCTGTACGATTTCGTGATGGCCTTGCTTGACTGCACCACTAACCCCCATTAGTGTTCAAGTATGGCAGTGCTCTAGAAACGGGTTCGCCGCGATTTAATTTACCGGGCGACTTTTTCACATATGTGTTTTTTGTAGCCGTTGTCATTATGGTAAGTTGTGGAATAGTCCTGTTCACTAGTATCTCCCAAAATCAGTGCAGTCACTGGTTTTGTTATTATCTGTCCTCGCTAGCAAGGACCTTGTTCTATGATTGCGTTCCTACAAACCTCGCATTATCTGCCCGCCCAGCCTTGAATTTAGCTGAAGCGGTTCCTGGAAACGAGGAAGATTACCCCTGCATCTTGTTCAGCACCTCATTCGCATTAATCCTTTAGGGCTGTATGCGTTGCAGGTATGGTGGGACGACCTTTGAGATAGCCCATGTGATAGACTTAGTTCACGTGGGTGGTTATGGTGCCCTACATTTTCAAAATCCCCGTCTTATATATTTACAATCCCAATCTACTTGTTTATTCTACATTTTACTCGGAAGTGGCCCTTTGACTTGCGAGTGCTGACAAATTGAAGCTCACCGCAGGTTGCCTATTGAATAATGTAATTTTCACCCATGGTGAGCTCGCTGCAGCCTCTAACAAATTTCCCCCATACTGATCCTTGGTAGCACTGATTCTCGCGTTCGTTTACACATTCGCACAAGATAATCGAGGGAGAAAGGCGTCCTTCGTGATTCAACTGCCAGTCGAATTCTTACCCTTGGCGATGCTCACCTGGACCCTTATACGCGATGGGTGGCGGGCAGCATACAGTGAAAGCATGGGGATAGTAGCAGCCCACATGTATGATTTCCTCTCACGCATATATCCGACATTCGGCGGTGGTATAAATTACGTCACTACGCCTACTTTCGTGAGGGAATTGTTCAGCGCTCATACAGCCCGAAGTCAGTATCGAGCCTACGGTACTACCTATCATCCAACCTCTGAGGAACAGAACTCATCACGGGGCTGGGGCTCGTCATTTCAAAACCCTTGGGGCAGCCGAGGACCGGGGAGAAGACTTGGCTGAATGAAGTGATTGTCTTCATGTATTGTAGTTTGATGACGATTGCCCTAGCTGCGAGGTTCGAAGCGAACTTTCTTACCTTAGATTCATTACAATACAATATTACCTTATTATTCGATATAGGAGTTCTTTATAGAGTAGGTAAAACCAGATTTGTACACCGTACAAAACTTTACAGACTTGCGCTACGCGTAGGTAGTTAAATTACCATACAGATTACAGGTTCTTCTACCCACTGGGTGAAGTTTGAACAATTCGCTAACCTGTTTTGGCGGTAGACCAGTCGCTGACTCGCCGCACTTCAAAATTTCTCCATTACTACTTTCTCGCTAGCGCCCGCAAATCTTTAGCTTGGCCGGTGCAATTTTTCCTGCGTTCTTTTCCAACCAGCGCGCACTCTTACCTGGCTACTCTGCATTCTCAGAGCAAGCCTGTCCAACATGGCCGTCGCAGTGACTAAGGAAGAGATTGATTACACAATCAAGCCAGAAGCTGGCGCTTCCAACATATCAACGTCGGAATGGCCGCTTCTGCTGAAGAACTATGACAAACGTACGTTTGCATCGTATTCGCAGTCTCATTGATCTCGTGGCTTTGAACGATATCGTGTTTTCACATCAGAGAGTAGTTTGAACTGATTATCCTCAATAGTCCTCGTTAGGACCGGTCACTTCACCCCAATTCCCGCCGGTTGTTCCCCTCTGAAACGTGACTTGAAGTCGTACATCAATTCCGGTGTGATCAATCTTGACAAGCCTTCCAACCCATCCAGTCATGAGGTGGTTGCTTGGATGAAGAGGATCTTGAGGTAATACCATATAGTATCCATCCGAGTGACAATTTGCTGAATTGCTGTGCTTTCAGGGCGGAAAAAACTGGACACAGTGGAACCCTTGATCCAAAGGTTACCGGCTGTCTGATTGTTTGCATTGACCGTGCCACTCGCCTGGTAAAGTCGCAGCAGGGTGCAGGAAAAGAATACGTCTGTGTTATTCGCCTCCATGACAAAATTCCGGGTGGCGAGGCTCAGTTTAAGAGAGCCCTCGAGACGTTGACAGGTGCACTTTTCCAGAGACCGCCATTGATCTCTGCTGTCAAGCGTCAGCTCCGTATTAGAACCATCCACGAGAGTAAGCTTTACGAATTCGACAATGATCGGCATCTCGGCGTGTTCTGGGTCAGCTGCGAGGCAGGAACATACATCCGAACTCTTTGTGTCCACCTGGGACTCCTGCTCGGTGTCGGCGCGCACATGCAGGAGCTCAGGCGTGTAAGAAGTGGTGCTATGGATGAGAACAGTGGCATGGTGACCCTACATGACGTTCTTGACGCTCAGTGGATGTATGACAACCAACGAGACGAGTCGTATTTGCGCAAGGTCATCAAGCCCCTTGAGACCCTTCTCACCAGTTACAAGCGTATTGTTGTCAAGGACAGTGCTGTGAACGCCGTGTGCTACGGTGCCAAGCTTATGGTGCCTGGTCTTCTGCGTTTTGGTAGGTTTGATCTTCTCTCCCGGCTTACTTCTGATGGCAATTGCCTCAATGATGGGTATGGCTGACTTTGAACCAGAGGCTGGAATTGATGTCAACGAGGAAGTTGTGCTCATGACTACCAAGGGTGAGGCCATTGCAATTGGTATTGCTCAGATGTCGACCGTCGAACTGTCTACCTGCGACCACGGAGTTGTTGCCAAGGTTAAGCGTTGTATCATGGAACGTGATCTCTATCCCAGGAGATGGGGTTTGGGTCCTGTCGCCCTGGAGAAGAAGAAGCTTAAGTCGGCTGGAAAACTAGACGTGAGTGTACCCCTTGTTTCTCTCCTTTCGTACTTTTTTGAGAGTAATCACTGACGACCTATGTAGAAGTATGGTCGTGCCAACGAAATCACCCCTGCAAAGTGGAAGAACGATTATAAAGATTACAGTGCACCGGAGGAAGCTTCCGACCAACCAGCAATTGAGTCGGCATCTAAGGATGAGGCGGTTGTTCCGGTAGCCGAGCAGGTAGAAACTCCCTCGTCGCCTCAAAACGAGATGGATCTTGATGAGTGCAAGGACGATGAGAAGAAGAAACGTAAACGACATGAGGGAGAAACTCCCGAGGAGCGAGCAGAACGCAAGCGTAAGAAGAAGGAGAAGAAGGAGAAGAAGGAGCGACGGAAGTCCAAGCAGGAGAAGGAAGAGAGTGACGACAGTGATTAAGACTTTCCAGGAAGCTCATTAACTAACTCTGATAACAAAGCATTCCGTATGGGAGGCTTCTATTACGCTTCTGTCTTAACGTTGTCGGAGCATCATTTGGGCATGATTCCTGTATCATACGTGTTTTTCTTTCATTGGAGTCCTGGGTTGAAAAGGGAATTTAACCGTCAAATGCTTTATTTATTAGTGTCTTTTCTGTTCAATAATAGTTTCAGTTTGTCAAAAATGTTTAGAAATCAGGCTATCATTTATCCCAAGATGCAAAAGTACTATATATGTACGTATGACTCCTAGACATTGTTGGAGTGCTTGGGGCCTTCGGGTGTCGTGACCTCCCTTGCCGGTGCCTCCGCATCTTATCAGGTGTGTACCATTTCCACTCACTTCCTCATAACTTTTGTCACACTGTCTAATAGCCCACACATTCTTCCCATCACCTTTTATAATAGTATTTGGATCTAGGGGAACTACATAGGCAGGGAAGTTCCAATCATCATGGCTGCGGAGCTTACCTCAACGAAGCTTAACGCTGAGAACCATTTGCTCTTGGTAATACCTACCCGATATCGCTCAAGTTCACTCTCATATTAAACGACTATTACTTACAGGATCAACCTCTCCTTCGATTACCCCACGAGCTTGCGCGAAAGAATTTCAAATCTGTTCAACGAATTGTTGAACGGGAAAGAGAATATATTCTCCCATCGCTGAAGGAAACCGCTAATGCCTCGCTGTCAAATGATCAAACACCGGATCAGACGCTCGCTGCTCTGGATTCTATGATATCCAGGATGCAAGGGTTGAAGCGGAAAATGGAGAGTTTGCATCAAGAAGAGAAAAAGATCCATGGCCAGTCGAGAAAGCGCATACAGCATCTAGAAAGCCTTCATCAGATACCTAGTTTAGCAGATGTCAAATACGATCAGTGGTCGAGAGTCCGGTTAGATAGACTGGTGGTGGACCATATGTTGCGATCTGGCTATACGGAAAGTGCCCGACAATTAGCACAGGACAGGAATATCGAGGATCTCGTAGATCTTAATGTTTTTGTCCAGTGCCAGCGGATCGCCGAAAGCTTGCGTCGCGGGGAAACGAAGGACGCTTTGCAGTGGTGCAATGAAAACAAAGCAGCGTTAAAAAAGATTCAGGTTTGTATACTATTCCCATGACTCGCGAGCAGCATGACTAACGTCCAATATGTAGCACAATTTGGAGTTTGAACTGCGTTTGCAGCAGTATATCGAATTGGTTAGGACAGGGGACAAAAAGAAGTTTGTTGAGGCGATGGTACATGCAAAGAGATTCCTAACTCCCTACACCGAGTCGCAATCAATGGAGATTCATCGGGCGGCGGGCCTTCTTGCTTTTCCTAAAGACACCAAAGCTGAACCTTATAAGGTATTATTCCATCTCCGCCTAGAACAGTTATGATCAAAACTAATTCACAATAAGTCGATGTATGCGCCTGGTCGGTGGGTTTACCTTTCAGACCTCTTTGTTCGCACTCACCATGAACTCCTGTCACTGCCTTCGCGTCCCTTACTACACATTGCTCTATCCGCGGGATTATCGGCTCTTAAGACACCTTCATGTCATTCGGCTTATACATCTTCGAGCTCTAATTCTTTGTCCACTACGACATCGGTCTGTCCCATATGCTCGACTGAGTTACATGAGCTTGCGCGCAACATGCCGTACGCTCACCATACCAAGAGCTACGTTGAGAGCGACCCGATTGTCCTACCGAATGGCAGAATATACGGGCAACAGCGCTTATTAGAAATGAGTAAGAAAGTTGGCTGTGTTGAAGTTGGCAAGGTCAAGGATCCTACAACCGGTGAAGTATTTGAGGAGAGTGAAATGAAAAAGGTTTATATCATGTAGTCATAAATAGAGACACCCCCTGTCTTTATATCTTTCTTCTTTCGCTCATTGTGTTTGATTTTGGAATTTATCACAGAATGTATAGAAAAAGGAATCAGGTATTTTCTAAAATTCACTGGTCACTTTCATCACTATCGGATGCTCTTGATCTCTTGCTCTTCATCCCGTCATCCTTCTTTGAGTGTCCGGAATTCCTCGTAAGCGCGGTGTTGTCTTCCCTGAGCTCAAAGACGTACATTCTAGCCTCCCTATTCTCCCCTCTCCAGCCACCTCTTCCCCCATGTTTCCCTTCAACTTCACCCAAGGTCCGCGCATGAGAATACCCTTTGTACGAAACCCACGGGAACCTGAAGCTAGTAACAACCTTTAGACCAACATGGCGCGCAAGATCCTTGATGTTCCAAAGCGTATAAGGTTCTCCTTCGAACAGTGATACCAGAATCTGCCCAGGCTCACTCCTGGGTCGACTCCTGTCTCGGCTCATGATATCTCTCGAGCTCAGAGGGTCTTCCTCATCACCAGTCTTTGTTTCGTATTCACTTCCGGTGCTGAAGTCACGACCATCCTCATCTTCAACACCGACCGGATCAACCGAGGGACGAGAAGACAGCAGCGGTAAACAGGCTTTGAAAAAGGCCACTAGAAGTTCTTGGTTAGCACGAACCTGGCGGTTTACATCGGTGGACAAGCCGCCAACGTGAGGGAAATTGAAACAAATGATGTCCCATGGTCCACTTTTAGGGGAGGAAGTACCGCCGCTTATCTTAGCCTCCTGCCACGCAGGACGTTTATGTTCTGCGAGCGAGACTCCGAAGCGTACGTCCCTTCCTCCTCCGGAGGCATGGCCGAGTTTTCGCGCGTCAACTGAGAACAGAATGTGGGGTCGGGGACGTTGCTGTGGTTTGTCTCGGTTCACGTCCATCTTCTCGTATTTCTCCCGGTCGTCGCTGCCAGACCATTTCACCTGTCCAGGAATTTGGTTCCTGCTTTCCGTTTCGGTATTGCCATTTGGATCTTCGCTTGGCTTGCTTGGTTTAGAAGCGCCACTGATGATTTCTTGGACATTATGTTCTGCCTGAGGATACTTCTGGTAGAGTACTTCTTTGGAATCATAGCATGTAGCTAGAACATTCTTGCAGCGATGTTGGACAACCAAAGAGCGAGCAAAAGAAAAATCACCTGCATTTGATATTAACATCATGGATGTAGGTATATGCTATTGCACATATTTATGCATAGGCTAGCAGAGAGGTCCCAGAAGAGGGTGGATGAAGGAGTAGGGTCTTACCTTCTCCAACTAACAGGATTCGATCCCTTCTCCCAAAGGGAACAATCGGTCGTTGATTCATTTGGATCTTCTTGCCACTGTTCGATTTGGTGGTAGAGGGCGTCGAGGCGGGAGTAGTGGAGAGCTTGGAGAATGTGTGCATCTTACGAGTCTTTTTGGGAGGGCCACCACTCCTATGGCCTGGATGCAATCGTGACTTCTTCGATTTTGTCATGATTTCTATAGCATCTATTGGGGAGTGCGGCAAGGTATAGTCTGATTGACAGGGACAAATTGTAGCCAAGTTTCGAAAGGGTGGTTTGTCTGGTAGCTGTTGCACCGCCTGAAAAAATCGTCCGGTCCAGGATTGTGCCCTAGATCCCGTCCGCAGGGCACTTTCTCAGTCTCTTCTTTTTGTTTACATATAGGTTGGTTCTGTGACTAGGTGTCCGCAGCTGATGGAAAAAGAAAGGGTAGAGAAGAGCAAAAGGATATTCTCCCCGACTGGGAGTCGAACCCAGGTCTCCCGCGCTTGTTCCCATTGAAGATGACAAGCGGAAATCATGACCGTTAGACCATCGAGGATTTGAATGAAAGTTTTTTCGTAAAAGGAAAGTATTATAGAAATTTAGTTTAAGAGTCCAGCCACCTTCACTTTGTCAACTTGCTAACAGCTTTAACAGGTCATATGAGCGCTCGTACAGTATACAACTCCTCGTTGGTAGAGCCCCGGACTGGAAAAGAGCTCGGCGTGTGGAGACTACAATTAAGAAGCTACTTAGAGCTCGTACGCAGAGTCTTTCCTCTCCAAGTAAAGCTGCTATAGATAGTTGGTGAAAGGAGCTGAATTGTCTTTTAATAAGGTGGCTATTCTAAAGGAGGAAATCAAAGCCTTTCAAGCTGCACATGAAAGACAGGCTCAGAAGAAGAAACGCTCTACTAGACAACTAGCTACTGCGGAGGGCTTCACTATTCAGGAGGGTCGGAAGCGATTTCAGCAAGAGAATGAGGCTCAAGAAGCTCAAGATACTATACCTATAGATCCAGAGCTATCTGCAGTTGAACCATGCGTACGAGCGTCTCCGCGCTGCAGCGATTGCCATGCTCTAGGGCATAGACGGTTGCAATATCCTAATCGAGTTTCTAGTTAGTTTTATATAAAAATGCATTGTTTTGTTGATAAAGGCCATACATAATATTTCGTCTGGGATGGAATCGGAGCGGAGGTGGCCGACTCGTTCAACGTACACCACCACCAAGTGATCCACCCCACGCGTTTTGGCTGCGGTCAAAAATCTCGCTCAATTCAACCACCCACCATTCCTTCAAAAGCGTGTCAAAATCGAAATAATTCAATTGAGAAGGATGAAAGAGTTCTACTTGCAATATCAGTCTATAAAAAGCACGAAATAAAGTCAATTCGTGAAGCTGCGCGCGTTTTTAATATCTCTCATGCAACTCTGCACCGTCGACTTAATAAAATTACCTATCACAGTGAAAAACGCGTAAATAGTTATAATATAACTTAAAATAAAGAGGACTCGCTTGTATAATAGATTCTATCGCTAGATTAATATAGAGCGCCTCCCCAACTGTTCTATATACAAGAAATGACTGATATCTTACTTACTGGGCGCAGTACTACATCTATTCAATCAGTTAAAAAGAACTGGATATATAAATTTATCAAACGTCGGTCCGAAATCAAACCTCGCTACTCTAGACAATATAATTATCTGAGAGCTAAATACAAAGGACTCTAGAGTTATTAAAGAGTGATTTAATTATATACAAATCACTATAATACAATATAGATACTGGAAGATATCTATAATTTTAATAAAACTGGCTTTGCTATTAGGCTGACCGTTTCCCATTCCATTTCCCGCTTGCCATCCCGTTTTCTATCCTATCTCAACTGTAGAACTGAAACGGGAATTCCATTATTTATTTCAGAATAAAATAAAAAATCCCAATCCCAATTCTGGTACAGGATAGGATCCCCATCCAAAAATTAAATAAAAACAGGATCCTGTTTATTTCTTGGCATCCCATTTCCCATCCCAAAATCCCGAAATCCCATCCCATGGGACTTTCCCGTCACAACGGTCAGCTTATTTGCTATAGATCTAGTAGCTACTACTCAAGTAGTCACTAGAGCTGATTATTATAGAGGGCCTCTCTTGTACAGCCAGGTAATCGGAAATAGATTACTTTTATTAAGTAGTATATCAATTCTACTAGACGGGTACTTTCTCTATATATTATCTTTAAAGAGAAAGTCTATATTAAGGACAGGTATCAAGATCCAAAGATCCAGGTGATTGAAAAATTGAAATTAGTTCTAATAGATAGACTATTGATAAGATAGACCTTCGCTGGTTTAAAAATCTTTTTATTCCTGCTACTATTAGCTATACAACTGGGAAATACCGTCTATTTATTCTTAATAACCATGTCAGCCATTGTAAGCACCCCTAATACTATACTGTATATAGAGCGCGAGACGGCTCACAGATCTGCTTAGTCATACGCGGAAGATGAACTTCACGCAGGACGCGAGGATATTCCACGTCAGCGTCAATCTACTCAATATATCGGCTTCTTGCGAATAGCTTCATTATTCCTATATTAGGCACATTATCCTTGTCACACTATTTGTCTATCCACCTCGAGATATACCCATCTCACAGCCATCTCACACCTTAATTTAATTAGATATACAGTAAGAACAATATTATTTTCATCCATATGCCTGTACATTCTTCTCATAAACCGCAGCCTTTGGATATAGACTGTTTTGAGTCTCTAAAAGATGTTAGAGGGTTCCCGTACGAACCCTTTGAAGTTGAAGAACTTGGCAACAGGCCTGCGTAACAAGGGATAGCATTCCGGCGAAGGAACATAAAGCTTTGTTTACCATGTCTGTTTTTTCTTTCTTTCTTCTCTTCTTCCAACGATTCCTTCGTGTACGTACGGCATCATTAGATTGAGGCAATCTAAGCGTGACCCCTAACAAAATATACTTATAGAGATTTAATAGTAGAGAAGATACAGATCTTAATTATATTGATAAATTTAACTTTTTCGAGACCTTTCCCAAAGCTCGCATAATTACTTGTAAAGCAGAAACTGTTCAGAATAGCTTTGCAGACACTGGTCTAATCCTATTATATCTAGATAAAGTACTTAGTAAACTGAGTATTAAACTAAAGACTTCTACACCACCAGACAGTCGATCAACCAATTTAGCATCTAAAATATCCTATACAACTAGACAGTTAGAGAAGCAAGCATCTACAGTAAAAAAGCTTTTTAGAGCACGTATGCAGAGCCCACAATCTTTACTAGAAGCGCGATTAGACGAGATTATCAAAGGGCATAAACTAGCTTTAAATAAAGCAGTTCTTGCACGTGAAGAAATACACACTTTATATACTTCTAATAAGTGGCAGCTTCAAAAGCAGAAGCACTCCACTGGACAGCTTGTTACTACAGAAGACTTTACTATTCAGGAAGGCAATTCCAGCACAAGAATAAGATCTATAAAGCCCAAGATACTACGCCTATAGATCCAGCGCTGTCTGCAGTTAAATCGCGTGTATGAGCGCCACCGCGCTGCAGTGATTGCCATATTCTAGGAGATAAGCGACTGCAATACCCTAATCGGGGTTCTACTAAGCTTTTATATAGAAATGCAATTGTTTTGTTGATAAAGGCCCTAAAGTCTCACCCGGTAGTGGAAATTGGAGCGGAAGTGGATCACTTGGTGGTGGTGTACGTTACGGGATAAGTTATTAGTCATGACCTCGGCGTTGGTAGAACATTCCATTAAGGCCTACCAAGGACACTAAATCTACGATGAGCTGCGAGCCCGCTCGTGGTTTATGGACTGAACTCCTACACTAGCCCTTAGGTAGACATATACTCTATGACTCTCTTCAAGACTACTCCTTGCTTACAATTGAATCTTTCCTGGGATTCTATGGTAGTGTACTAACATGGCCTTCCTGGAGCTTAGGGTCTGACATTATATCCCTAATTCCCTTGTAGCAACGTTAAACCTGTTGATATAGTGACCTATGGACTTATAGACTTGAAAAATGCTATATTTGGAGGAATCAAATGATCCTGGTATAGATGTGTAGGTTTGGCTAGTCCACTCGGTATATGTTCCTTTGACGGTGCACCTAGGAGCCATACGTTCATTTTCCCTAGATACATGGCCAAGTCATGTCTAGTCTCTGTCCACGGATGATTATAGATACTCGGCTGGTCATATTGGAGTTATGGTCGACGGGCTTAGCTTTTCAAGAATGAAACATCATCCGCGGGCTCGTATCAACCGTATTTCCAATGATCCGAGGGCAACAGTGCTTTAACCATCTAATCCTCTGACTGCTTTTGAGGAGCCGAACCATTGTCCTCTTCAAGGCCTAATATACAGTACGAATATATGGCTTTGCAGGTGCAGGGTGCACGGTTGGCTCTAGGGTCACGGAAACTGTGGGACAGTCCTTGAACCCTATGGTCACTCTCGGAGTGGTGATTTCATGCTCTGTGGACTATTTCACCAGGATATCACCGTTTGGAGGGTATGTACTATACTTGCCCTGTTCACGGACACCAGAGGCAAGGGAGAGGAAGGTGACCTAGACCAGCCTGTGACCGCACGAGTATATATATATGTTGGATCCTAGCGCTTGCAGTCAAGCCATATGATAATCCTCATTATTTCTAGATATTTTTCGTTATTTCGTTATTTTGTTATTCTACTGATCAGGCCATATTCCCATATAAAAGACGCTTTGTTTAGGCTTCTTGATATAAGGCCTCATGTTTTCTAGATAGGTTAGATAGTCAAGTCAATCCAGTCTAGTTCAGTCATTCTAGTCGTTCCGTTGTTTTGCCTTCCTACCCCAGTTTTCTAGTATATACATACACTTGTCAAGTGGAGGTACTCTTTATAAGTCAAGGGGTAATATGTATGTTGGGTTGACTAAAACTTCACATAACATATATAGATTGTGAAAACATGGATTAAGTCAAGCACCCGCCAAGAAGACCATTCTGCGAAGGTGTTTTCTTCCTTCAATTTGACATAGAGGCATCGGTGGCTGTCAATCAACGCTGTTTCCTATTAAGGATAGGAGACGAAGACTAAAACAAAAAATTCTCCCCGACTGGGAGTCGAACCCAGGTCTCCCGCGCTTGTCCCCATTGAAGATGACAAGCGGAAATCATGACCGTTAGACCATCGAGGATGCATTACGGAAGAATAGCGTTATTTCCATATGATAAAACAATCAGATCTTTGGAGACTTCGGCTACTGCTCCATACTATGGTGGGTTCTAAGATGGTATTTTCCCGACATTGGTCTACGTGCACATAACAGTCCTAATGATCACGTATTGATTGCTATGCAAACTTTCCTTGGTTTCACTCTTCTCACAGGACAGCCCAAAATCTTCAACGAACCCTGTCACCATACTATGGACCGGTAAATAGCGAATGCCTGTGAGCGTCTATTTAAAGGGCGCTTTCTATGATTTTATTAGAAGAAAATAGTCCATATATACAAACTTGTTGAACCGCAAGTGGGGAAAAAGCAAAGAAAAGCGAAGGGCATTCGCGTCTCTTGCACTAACCAAGCCCTCTAGATATCTTGTCGCACCCTGTGTCAAAACAATGCCCCCTCCCATGAAAACAGAAAATACAACACGCCCCAATATTACGATATGATACGTGCAACAGCGTACGCCGTTGGCGTAGCTGAAAGGGAAGAGCAAGAGAATTAGCATAGACATCAAGGCCATGGATTGGGAAATGAACAGTAGTGAAGTCAGACAAGTGGAAAACAAGAGAAAATCTTTGTAAATCGTTGATGCGGGGGTAAGCGCATGAGGCTAGTGTCATCCGTCCAAATGAAAATCACTGTCAACAATAGAGGCCCATCATATACCTCGACTGCAATAAAAAACATGTGGATCGCAAGTCATATACGGGGAAGAAACTGACATTAAATTCTCACATGCAATGAAGTCATCGCCCTAAGAACGCAGCGAGTCCCTCATACTCTGGCTGCTAGCACTGACAGGTGGATTGGACATCGGCAGGACACCAGTCTTCGGTTTGGCGTTTTGCTTGATCTTAGCGACGGCGTAGACGAGCCCGCTGACGAAACCGATAACAATGGCGGAGACGCTAGGGAACGTCACTGGTGCGTCGAAGAAGATCAACCCGGACAATGCGATGGGTAACTTGTTGAGAGCCCCGACCATAGAATATGTGGTCGAGGATGTAACGCGAACACACCAGGCAGAGGTGTAGGAGATGAAAACTGACGACAAACCAGACAGGATCATAGCAAACATGATGCTATTACGATCGACTGGAGGGAAATTGCGGGTGATATTTGCGGACGACCAATCCTCCATGAGCCCAGTGAGAACGAGAAGGACAGGGATCGACAGCAGATTGTTATAGAACATGGCTAAGGAGTAAAGTTAGAAACAAGATGAATCCGATTAGAATGCATCATTGCAAAGGAACCACGTACTATCAAAATCCTTGAAGTTGGTCAACTTGATTCTTTTGCGCATTCCCAGAACATAGGACGACGTGCAGAGACAGTTGATCAACATCCAAATGTATCCAGCGTTGAGCGTGGAAACCTTGGAACTTGTATCTCCATTACTTTCAACAGCATGTTTAATGTCGGCCCACGCGGCGACGATGGAGCTCAACACCATAAGTCCAAAGGAGAACAGAGTGAGGCCGGTGACAGACCCACCGAACCAGAGCACCTCTCCGTAGGCGATGAGGATGATTGTCAGATTCTTGAAGATGGTGTATACCGGGATAGAGAGAAACTGGAGGGCTTTGGAGCCCGTATAGATCATTCCGATCAGAAGTAACGTAATAGGGAACCCTATCCAAACGAGAAGGTTAGTTCGTTCTACAGGTGTCACAAGACCCGTCATGAAAGGACATACACTTTTTGGCCTCGTCCGTGTTGAAGTCACGGTAGGTGATAAG
Source organism: Aspergillus hancockii (assembly GCA_001696595.2). Classification (NCBI taxonomy): domain Eukaryota; kingdom Fungi; phylum Ascomycota; class Eurotiomycetes; order Eurotiales; family Aspergillaceae; genus Aspergillus; species Aspergillus hancockii. The sequence goes on from MBFL02000096.1 coordinate 74,512, forward strand.
ACCACAAGACTTGCAAGTTTGGATTGCAACGATACAAACGACGGACTGAGTTTTGGAGAACAAAGAAGTTAATACGAGCGCGCATGCAACTATACAGCGTAGCGGTCTCGACCTTCCGCGATTTATACGACGTACCTGAATACAGAGGAGAAAGAAATTGAGGTTGAAGTCCAAGCCAGAGAGGACATATTTGTTCATGACAGTCATCAGAATTGACGATCCGCAATACGCCAATACGGGCAGAATAGGATTGTTGGAAAGCGAACTCGACTGGACATTTCTAGGAGGCGGCGGCGGTGCGGCTGCTTCGAAATTCTTGCTCCCCTGGTCTATCTTATCCATCTCAATTGTATAGTCGTCTGTTTTCTTGTCTTCCACCATCTTGTCAGATTGAATGATCACCTAGAAGGGAGAATAAATGTGATGATAACGATAAAGCGACAGAGTTGAACGGATATTGACACGGACGTAGTAAAGAAGAGGTCGGCTGCACAAGAGAGGTTGAAGGGTGTGTGAAAGGAAGACTACTGAGTATAAAGAAGACGGATGGCAACGAGAGTGAAGTAATTGAATCAAGTCGAAGTTATAGAAGGGAACGGAGAAAAAGTCCAGAGAGGAGAGGGAGACGGAGACGAAGAAACACCACTCAGTGAAAGAACTAACTTTTGGCTGGACCGGAAGCGGCAATCTTTCAGAACGTGTATGTATGTATGTATGTATGTATGTATGTATGTATTGTTTTTATACACGAAGGTTACAAGAACAAACCTAGGTAGTTGTAGGTATTGAGTGGGTAAATTATCGAAACATTCACTCCTTGGAGCCAAGGCAATCTAGACACTGCTGACTAGGAAATTGGCGTGGAATTTATAATGAAGGATATGATTATAAAAGTACCGAGGAAGCATAGCGTATTATTATTTTTGATCCTTTCTATCTAGTATATTGCGTTCATTTGTTGGTCGAGATTAGGTGCTATTGCCTGTACACATGGCATATGTATAGCATTAATGATTGAAATATTACATCCGCTGAACGCCAAGGAGTCAACCCTCCACATCAAACTATCTTTACATCCGTAGTAATTACTCTGCAGGTTGCAATTATCGCAATGCAGTGAAAATATACCAACAGGTTCCGCTTCCATTTCCTTATCATTCGTAGGTCACTTCTACTTCTCTTATGCTATATGCGACTGAGTCATTGTTCCAATAAACACCTCATTCTAATTGTTGCCCCCAACACTACAATCTTACTCAAAAGGGTTATCAATCATAACTTGCAAGTCCAATTATTCCTTCGACCCAAACTCAATCTCACCAGAGAAACTGAAAATTCTCCGCAATTTCACCACAATTTCACCACAACTTTAGTCATGGATCGGAACATTGAGCTCAAGCACTCCAGAAGGGACCTAGACGACGAAGACGAAGATGACGACCTATTTAAGGCCTTAGAGAACGAGGATGATTCTACCTATCGAGCCCAACGTATTGAACAACTCAATGCCGAGTTCGCATCCGCTCAAAATAGCCGGCCGCCGGCCCCAAGCACGACGACAACCATTATTAAGGATAGCTTATATCCGACGTTGAAAAGCGACCAGACATTACTCGATTTCACAACCGAAACCCATAGATGTGTGATCCATTTCGCGCACCCTGATTTTGCGCGTTGTGGTACTATGGACGAACATATGCGAGCTTTAGCGACGCAGCATTACGAGGTGCGCTTTGCCCGTGTCGACGTTCGGAACACCCCCTTCATAGTGGAAAAGCTCAAGATACGCGTTCTTCCTTGTGTGATCGGGTTTAAAGATGGAATAGCTGTCGAGCGTGTGCTTGGCTTCGAAGGTCTCGCTTTGGGAGGCCGTGATGGAACCGACAGCTTCAGCACGACAACTCTTGAGAAAAGGCTACTTTGGAAAGGAGTCCTAGTACAGGCGAAGCTTAAAGCCGATAATGTAGACCCCTCGGCGTCTGATACAGATCGTGATGATGACGATGGTGGTGACAGACGACAAAACAGTCGGAGACGGGCCATTCGAGGTGGGAAAGCACTGTACAACAGGGACGATGACGACGATGACGACTGGGATTGAAGAGGAAGGCTATAGATATATGATCTCGAATATCAACGAATACCGCCTACCATTGCCTTTCCAGGAGCTTCTGGCCGGGTCCACGTGAATCTAGGATAAGCCTAGGTGCTCAATGTACACTGTACAGATCTTTATGACCGCAGAGATGCGCAGTAGGTGCCAAGTTTCTCAATCATTTGATAATCAAGACATTCTGCCATGAAAGGTGGAAATATTGCATCCCATATGAAACAAATGCAGTAGTACGAGATCTTGCAAGTAGGAAGTCGACGGCGTCTATCGCGTATTCACTTGCTAGGGGATCTCGAAGAAGAGTCGGCCGCATGGGGGCTCACTCCATTCGCCAAGGGGCACTTGGAACTGCATTGAGAGGATGATGCTACAAGATGTGCATTTAGGTTTGATCTATAGCGTTGACACAGTGTAACAAAATAAGCGAACTTATACTGCATGATCATTGAGGTAAAGTTACAGGTAGTGCGAGAAAAACAGATCGCCAGATACCATCCTAGACAAAGAAAACAAGAGGCCACTCTGGCGAAGAAAAAATATCACAGGAACAACAGAGAATAAAAGCAAGAATTTATACAAGCCGGCCAGAACGATCTCCACAGCGATCTCCACAGAAATTCATATAGGCGCCTGGCACCTCAACTGGAAGCAATTGGAATAGAAGGGTCCTTTATCAGAGTGACGAAACAAAATGTTCATGACAAGGACAAAAGGAAATGCAAGAATGGCAGAGGAACATAGAAGTTGCTTAAACTAGGTCTAAATGGCCACACTTTTCATTTCACCTAAGACCTCATTGTCCAAGGTAGCTGCAGAAGATCCTTGTGCCGATTCACGTTTCTGTGTTGTCTCTGTTTCTGACGGTTTTCGCTCCATGTCCTTCTCTAAGAACCCCTCATTCTCCTTGCCCGTAATATGTGGTGTGGACACCTCCATCAGGTCTTCACTTTCCTTTGCATCGCCTTTCATGGTATCCTCAGGCAAGTTGGCTTCAGTAGTGGTGTGTACAGGACTTGGGGCCTCTTCCGTGACGCGAGCGAGAGGGCTGGATATACCGAACTGCGTCTTGGGACTCTGAGTAGATCCCCGATTGGGAAACCGGTGAGGTGATCTTCCGCGTTCTTCACTCGGTGTTGGGCTCCCATAAGGAGACTCTTTCCCAGACTTGCCGCTTGTACTCAAACCAAGACCGCTAGGACCCTTGCGACGAGGTGGCTTCCGGCCGTACTTCTGATCTGCACGCCAACGAAGAATCTCCATGTATGGAGGCTCGACGTTTTGGGCCTTAAATTCCAATAGCTTGAGCTCATTCGTCTCTTCGTCCACAGAAACCTTACCACTGCAAATATCGTCGGCCACAACTGCGAGGAAGGAGGCCCAAGACCGAGCGATGACGTATTTGCAGTCATAATCGCGGCCGAATATGATGACTTGACCCCATTTCCCTGCAGGTCCTGGCGCCAGGTCGATTGCAATACAATTTCCACCCCAATCACGAGCCATAGGGATCCAAGCAGGGTGGGCATAAGCTTTCTGAACGGCCCCAGGGGGCTGTGATTCTTGTCGTTCAAGAAGATCCTGTCTCCACAACGGATTTGATCCCGTAGCAGGAGCTGGCGGGGCGGTTGACGAGGAGCTTGACGCGGGCTTCGGAGGAGCATTCATAACGCCGGAGGAGCTAAGGTATTCATCGTTGACAGTCCTCCAATTCTTCCATTCCTGGACGATCTCCTCGCAGTCTAGAAGCATACATCCAAAAATCACACCGGTGGGTAAGCCTGGGCGTTCCTGGCCATCATGGGCCATCAAAGACTCCCGCAACTCCAACGGTAGGCTGCAGTCCAAATCATGCTCCAACTCGTTGATATCATTCTGGGTACAACCTTCACAGAGATTATCATAAAGTTCCTCGTAGTTATTCTCCAGCCACCGCTCGATCTTTCTCCATGAATGGGCCACTGGGGGAGGGGGTGGAGCGCCATCGTGGAAACTCTGCATCTGAATTTCTGCAGCACCATCTGCTCCAGGATCGGTAGAGCGTCGCTTTTGAGAGGAAAGCGATCGCATTCCGGGAGAGTAAGGGCGAGTTGGGGAGCCAACCCCGGTAGGGGAGCCCGCCCAGCCGTTAGAGCTTGTTGAGCCTTTAGGCTGATCATCCTCATAGGCCTCGGTCAGATCAGGTCGCGACTCAATGGCACTTGTTGCAATCGAGGTAAGAGGCTCATGGCGACTTTGGTTGAGAGGCACATGTTTACCCGTTCGATAGGGGGAGTCGTGGGATGCATGCCGATCGTATGAAGTCATTGTATGCCAAAAGGAGCGCCAGGCCGAGGAGAGTCTGTTTCCATGTTAGAAGCGGGAAGTCCTTTTAGACCGGGAAGACATCTCCATGACGAAAAGGAGGATTGAAAGAGAGAAACTCACGGGTTCGCCATGGTGGAAACTGAGTAGAATAAGGACAGCTGATCTCAAACAAGAATCTACTCCGCCGAGACTCTATGATGCGTACCAACCACCGGTCATTGGATGATTTTGGCGTTCGAGTCCTGAGAGGGTAGGGCGGAAGACAGGTCGGTCACGGACACAGGAAGAAAGGGAGACAAATTGTTGAGTGGTTCCAACAAAGGTTTGCAAGGGCATAAAGTAGGGGTAGATTATAAGAAGGCGGAACGGGTTGTGAGAAGGACAGAATGTTGTATTGGGATTTGGTATCGAGTTTAGAGTTAGGAAAAGATCTCAAGAAAAGACGAGGGAGAAAAGAGGATGGGCTGGTAGGTAAAAGAGGAGACAGGGAAATTAATGGGAAATGACTGATGATCTCGACACGTCTTGGAGAGAGGAAGAGAAAGTGGACAGAAATCCAAAATGATTAATGACGATGTTCTCTTCTCTAGTCTGTTTCTCTTTCTGTTTCTGTCTCAAGTTTTCTTCTTCCGCTTCTTCTGTTCTTCGTCTTCGTCCTCGTCTCCTAGGGGCTCCTCTTAGTTAGCGTTGCTAGTGGGTTGGCGCGACGATGGCATCCACGATTCGTTCCTCGAAGCCCCTGGGAAGGCGCCCGGAACCAGGGATGAAGTGTACCTTAGGTAACTGACAATAGGACGTATTTCCGCTGTATTCACGATAACGTAATTCCCAGGTGAGTTGGCCGCCGGGTGAGTTGGCCAGCTCTGGGTTCCATATAAAATGGCACCTTTTATAAACCTCATATCTCAGCAACAAGATATAGTAGGGAGCTAAAAGTTGATATATAGAATAATATAACAGAGTATATATATATATATATTTATTGCGGAGATAATCAATATTAGATTGGGTAATGAAAATTACAGCTGTAATTTTTGAATTTAGTAACTAAAGCTTTTAAAGAAATATGTAAAATTCTTTAAAAATTAGTAACTCTCTTGTACATTCTATATTTATATATACAATAAATACCATATCTCTATTGGCTCTGGTTGTCTGGGATATAAGGATAATGAAAAGTGCTATTCTATATGGAATACAGAGCTGGCCAACTCGCCTGCCGGCCAACTCCCCCGGGAATTACGTTATCAATACAGCACATCCATCTGGCATGAATACATATTGTACCTGCTGCCGTATGTAGTAGGTATGTACTATGTACCTACATATATTAGGTATACATACATACATACATGCAATGTACATACCTATCTATGTTCAAGGATTTCAACCAATTACACTTGGGCTTGGGGCTCCTTTTCCCCCTTTGAACCTGAAAAAAAAAACAACAACAATACATTCTAGGTCAAGGGAAATAATAATAATAAAAAAAAAAAAAAAGACAGAGAAAGAGAAAATGAAAAGAAAAGAGGGGAAAAAGAAGTATGTGAAGTGGCCGACCTTGATTAAGATCGTCAAGTTAAACAACATTCCAGTGCATCCATCATCTCCCAACATTCTTTCCGCTAACAGATGTGGCCCCAATGCGACAAGATTTGGGAAATAAATCTAATCTGAAGACCAACCAACTTCTTCGAACATTCGTTTAGACAAATGACATCACTTGCGATGGGCTACGTATCATTGCATTGGTCCTGCAGAATCTAATGTCTCAGTGGAGGATATCCGTACATACACATATACGGTGTATACCCGAATCTTCACATACCTAAGTTTTGCATGATATACAGTATTTTTAACGTATATTTATACAGCGCTAAGTTGCCTGAATGGACGAATTCCAAGGCTATGAAACCCTTTGTAAGTTACAAATTCAACGACACAAGGAGCCAACGGGGGTGGATCTATGTACAAAGATCTGGTAAGTAGGCACGTATTTAACTGGGTTTCCCTGAAGTGGTGGCGTTCTACTTAGTATCTAAATAATAATCACGAAAACCGACAATCCATTTTAAAATTTAGCTGCGGAATTCCCTTCCACGTAATTCAATGATGCTAATAATCTTTGCCCCTCTTATCGTTATATTTGTATGAAAAAGTACACCGTATAGAGGTAGTCAATTCCATTATCATCGTTCATTAGTTTGTCTCTCCGAATCCCTGCTTCGCAAATTCAGGGGAATCCGTCTAAACAAGCCTCTCCGAAGCGAATGGAATTCTTAACTAGTGGGCGTAATTTGCAGTACAGAGTGGGGGTTACCAATAGTAGTCTCCGGCCGGCACTACCTTAAAAGTTTGATCCTATGGTGTTCCCGACCACCTTCGATTCGAGTTCTGGACTCACCTCTTAGTTTATTTGATTACATACTTCTCTTACATAGCTAACCTACCTTACGTTGGAACTAAGTATCTGTATTACCGTACGACAACTTTTAAGTTTAGGTTATAACAAATACCATAGAGATCACAGTCGATTCGCCTCGGAAGGGTTGTCACTCTTCTCTCTATGTATTAGGTGTACGATAAAGATGTGCCGAGTTAAACCTGCGAAGTGACTAAATAGGTCGAATTATTTCGTGGTAAAGAATGAATGGGTTCAAAACGAATGTAGGTACATCATATGGACATCAAGCTTGAGGGGTTGGACAATAAGTATCCCGAGAAGGAGGGCAAGAGAGTCAATCATACAATGGAAGAACAAAGCCTAGACCGTAAGTATATAGGACTGCCAGAGACCCACTCCTTGACCAGGCCCCGTGAATGTAATTAGGGAAACAACAGAATAGAATGGAAAGAATATGGATAAATAGAAGGAAAGCATGAACAATCGGAATCGACAAGGGAAGGAGTGCCACCGGAGGTTATTTGTCAGTCACCCAAGTATTATCCCAAGTCAATACACTCCGAAAAAGCGCACCGAGAAAGGTAACCGGACTCCGAGCTCGATGCAAACGAAGGGTACGAAGACATCCTGTTAAAGGGTCGGTAAACCCATAAATCACGGCAATGACCGCTACCACCATGAACCGTGTCATACATTGTGAGGACACCACTGGAAACATTAAACTAGTTAGATGGAGACCGAAGATTGTGACAAAAACCGTTGCCGAGCATGTTGAAAACCAAAAAGCGAAGCGCCAGTCGCGAGGCCCAATGTGATGCAGAATGCCAAGGAAAGCATAGAGAGTGAGTATGGAAATGAAACTAGTGACATCATGCATATGAGCTTTGAATGCCGCTAGACGGTAGGCCCGGGTTCACATCAAGTTTTAAAATCCTCCGCAGATCATCCTCCATCTTCTTGGTATCAAGAGCTTTGGTGGGCGCGTTCGAAGGAATGCTGCGTGATGCAGGCGACTGGCGAAGAACAGGAGGATAATTTGGAACTTGCACATGATTAACTGCAATTTTTGACTGATCGTATGGTGGGAGAGAAAAAGTCTCTTCTGGATTGTTTGCCGCGTTTCCTGGGATTGATGAAAGAACCCCTTTTCTCAAGGTCGAGTGTTGACCTTGGTAAGGATAAGAGTCTATAGAACACGCATAGGAAATTGACGACTGCCATCTATTCCCAACCATTGAGTTGTTCTGATTAGACGACATACTATGAGAAAGAGTAGCTGGCGGGCTAGAGGAGGCCCTAAAGGGAGTTGTAAAGTGAGGTATACTAGCATTCGGAGTAGGTTGCTCGTTGAAACCGACGGTTTGGCTAGATGATTTTATCGTAGATGACGGCATTTGAGGACGAGGGTTGAGTAGTAAGTCCTTCAAAGCCTCGGTCTTGGCCCTTCGTTGGTCTTCATCGAGTTCAGACAAAGGTTGGGAGGGAGATCTAGCAGACCGCAATGCATTCATACGATCTTTATAAGACGCCGCAAATGAAGGACCTATCTGCGGCCTGCCCGGTTCTGGACCCCCCATCTCTAACGAAAGCATCCCGTTTGCAGAGCCAGAGGGTTTGCGTTGGGGTAAAGCCTTGGAATCTGTTTGTGGGGAGCCAACCCTGACGCTTACCTCGGGACTCCGTTGCGATTGAGAGTTTCTAGCTTCAACCGCAGCTTTGAAAAGGAAATCCAAGGGTGTTGACTCTGGTTCTTCATTTGGAGATTGCGGGCGCGGCCTTTGCTTTGAGGGCGTGGTCTCATACTCTGCTCCAAAGTCGTAATTGTCACTGTCTGCCTCTAATGCCGGCGCAAGATCAGTTTCTGTCATAGATTTGGAGAAGAAACTCGGAATAGGAAGGGCGGAGGGAGCTGGGGAGGCATGGAAAGTCGGACCAGCATAGTGGGGGCTGTCTTTAAGCTGAGTGGTGATATTATTAGAATGCGAGGTATGACGGTGGCTGTTTCTTTGCACCGGGGAGGCTTTCGACACATCCCGTGGCTTCTTGCTGGACCGGCCGTTTTTCTGTTTGGACAGGTTGACAGAGGAATCAGTGGCTGTCCCTCCCGGGCTCATGTTTCTCGGAGGCGACGAGGGAGGGGTGGTTAGCATGACAGCCTTCTGTATGGTTGGTGTCATATTACGTTTCGAGTTGCGCCGGTTATTCCGAGGGCCCTTGGGCGTTGGGGGAGTTGGTGACTGAGTCGACATTGCGACAGGCTGGCTTAGGAAACAGGTAGCCTGTGGGTAAAGAGTTGGAAAAAGGAAGGGAAGACAAGAGATCAAGAAATGATAACAATAACAATAACAATAGAGACAACGCGAAAGACACAGAGACAAGTAGGCTGCAGCACTGCCCAGCAGTCTGTTCTGAGCACGTTAACGCCAATTGTGGATAAAAGACAACAAGATCAGGTATGAAACGCCAATAGTACGGTAATGTCCGAATTTGCCTTTGATCAAACGATGGCAAGACAGTCAAAGCGGAGCGGATTCGTCTATTATTGGAATCAAAGAACAGATAATGAAAATCAAGGGCCCAGAACTCCTAGGCATGCTTATGTCTAGATAGACAAAGAATAGAGAAAGTGGAATAAAGGCAGAGGAGCATTGTATTAGGACGGTCGATATTGTGATGTGATGAGGTGAAAACGGACCTTGGAAGGACGGGCTGGGGGATCTAAGGCGGGGATTGGTGATGACTAACAGTTGGGCGGCTAGTTACTAAACCAACTAAGTTAACTGTCTAACTGTTTTTTACAACGCACTTCCGTCTCGCTCTCTGCCTGTGGAAAGTGCAAACAAAACAAATATCCGACAAGGTGTCTTACATGATACTTCTTCTGGCTACCGTCTCATTCATCTCCTACTTGTTTCTCCTAATCTATTTAGAAGGTATGTAGGGAATCATCACCCCTCCCCCGCGGCTCTCCAGGTACTTACGTCAGTTTAGTTATCCTCACCGCAACATCCCGTTGTCGACAAAGCCATCTAGGCACTACACTACGTAATTAGTATACATCCGCATTACCCCTCCTCTAGACATTTCCACTTCGAGATACTCCGCATTTGCACCGGTTATTTGACAACAGCCAAATAAAAGAAACAGGCAATATATCAGCTAGGATGGCGGACGTGGAGATGAAAGAAGCTACTACTGGCGCTTCGGCCAAGGGGAAGGGAACGCCCAAGGCTTCCGAAGGTGCCAGCGATGGTAAGAAGAAGTTCGAGGTCAAGAAGTGGAATGCGGTAGCCCTGTGGGCGTGGGATATTGTTGTCGATAATTGTGCCATTTGCCGCAATCACATTATGGATCTATGTATGGCCCCAACTCCTTCGGTGCAGAAGTGGTGGTGAAACTGAACTTTAGCATGATAGGCATCGAGTGTCAAGCAAATCAAGGTTCATCTACAACCGAAGAGTGCACGGTCGCCTGGGGGATCTGCAATGTGAGTTTCGTCGTCTGAAGCTTTTTGAACGAACCAAACGCTGAAATAATAATTCTTCTTCTAGCATGCATTCCATTTCCACTGCATATCTCGTTGGCTGAAAACGCGTCAAGTCTGTCCCTTGGATAACCGAGACTGGGAATTCCAGAAGTATGGCCGGTAAACCGTAGTTTTCCGTGCGATGATCGCTTCTGGGTCACCACTTACATGGTGCTATGCACTTTGAGGTGCAAGTGATGGGCAAGAGAGGGTCTGGATGGCGTTCGGTTTTCTTTTCACACCTTTACAGTAGGTACTATGATGATAAACGCGACTTGGTTGTGTAGATGCAAGTAATAATTGATCGACTTCGATGTCCTCCGAGTCAATTTGCCAGTACCGTGCCTCTATTCATGCCACTTTAACTCCATCTACCACGACTCGTGCGCCGCCAGCGCTTCCAACCAAAGGAACAAACCATTTCTCAGGGTTCTTATTGTACATAGGCCAAGGAGGGATGACAGCTAGTCCGGTTACCAATGTACCCGCCAAACCGATCCAGAGCGTTAGAAATATATCCTGGTAGATATATCCAGCGAGGAAAGCAACGACCTTCAAATGACGAAAGTAAGCAAATGCTACGCAATCGTCAAAGCATGTAATCATCTTGGGTGGAAGAGGAATTGATATTAATCCTCACTTACTCCAGACATAATCAAAAGAGCCGTAGAAAAAATCTCAGCTACGCGCTGGCCGTGGAAATCCTATTCATGTAGAGTTGCCAGGTTATCACCTTGTTTAAATGGATAGGTGGCTGGAATATCGCAACAATAACACGGTAGTCAAACATACTATCTGACCTTCGAAAGCATCCTGAATGGGCGCGAGAATATCTTCCATGGCGGGAAGCTGTTAAGAAGCAAACAAAATACAGTAAATAAAATGGATAGATAAATATTGGGGAGATTAACTCGCAATATGATGATGGGAATCCCTAGGTATGTCGTTCTCATGGGCGGTGGGGCGGAAATTAATCAGTTAGGCCTCCACCGCCTAGACTACGGACCGTAAGCAGTACTAATTCGGGGCGTCTTAGTGTATGTATATATGACTGTATATATACAAAGCACATACAAAGAAGAAAAAGCCCGCGAAACTATGTAAGGACCACTGTCATCCATGTTACCTGACCCACACTGGAGATCCAGTTTACCAATAAAAGTACTCCTCGTAAAATAATACAAACAGGGCAGAATCTGTCCACTCCTCAGCAGCTTGGCTAAGTCCAGAACATCTTTGGATTTTTCTTGGTCTAAAGAGGTTATAGCTATGACATCGAAGTATTTATTTCCATTCCTCATTCATCGTAATGGGAACGGATAAGCATGATGAGTGCCTAGGTGTGTAATGCACCTCAATAATGCACCATAGCACCGTCCTGTGCGGGTTCAAGCAGCTTCCACTGGCAGGAGATGTTATTGGAAGCAAAATTAGCGATGATACGCTCCGCGATTTCAGTGAACCTGTCAGTAGCTAAGGCCAGAATTGTCGGCCCTGCTCCCGATAGACAGATTCCGAGCAGACCGGGCTGCGTGCTTGGGGTCATAGATTGAAGAATTTCCGTTAGACCTGGGATAAGGGTCTTACGGTACGGTTGGTGGACCTTATCCTGCATGGCTAGATATATCATATCAGGATCAGGGGGAGACGTGCCCAATGCCGCAGGGAGCAAGGCGGCGCGCTGCAAGTTGAAGACCTATAAAATAAATGTTACGTCAGTTCCCATGATAGGGGAACGGCGGGAAGAAAGAACATACAACATCCGCTCTGGAATACGCGGTGGGCAGAACACCTCGTGCATTCGCCGTTGGCACCACAAAATTCGGAATGATTGCAATAGCCTTAATCTCCTTGGCCCAGTGGAACTTCCTATAATGGCCAATTCCGAGAGGAGGCTCTGGGGGACGTATGCCGGTATCGATACCTCCCGCGGGAGCGGGTAAAACCTCACTAAGTGGAATCTCTATGCGTGCCATGTCTTCAGGCTTGAGTTCATTCAAGTAAGTTCCGACAAAGCCTCCAAAGAGAGAAGCAGCAACATTGTCGGGGTGTCGCTCTATGGAGAAGTAAGCAAATGAGTCCGAAGCCCATGGCAGCAAGAATAGTCGTATTCTGTACAAAAGGTGGGTATGAAAAGCATTTCTTTTAAGCGACCAGGTCGTCGCTTTAAAGTCAAACGTACCAATCATTAAGCAATAATCCAGTAACCGTTTCTTGCTCAGTCCGAGGCGGCCTACTTCATTGCCCAACATCACACCGGCCACCACTGCAGTACCAGACGAACCGAGACCCCGACCCAGCGGAATAGGATTTACAATATGAACACGGGTCTCGACCGGGAACGCTCTTTGATCATGGCATCGAAGTACATACAGAGCTACACGGGTGATCAAGTTCACCTCGGGGTCCAAACTGATCTCTTCTGTGCTGTTGCTGTGATCATCATACGTGACGACACAGTTGAGAGGATGTTGCGAAAAAGGTTTGGAAGAGTCAATCGCAACATGGAGTTCAAGATAAAGCGACAATGCAAGGCCGATCACATCAAACCCAGGGCCGATATTGGCAGATGAACAGGGCGTTTTGATGACAAACGAGGACGACGCCATTGTGGTAAAAAGAGAAAATTGAGGAAATATTTTGCAACCCCCCCTTCTTTATTTTAATGTCTGTCTTGATTTCTGAACCGCCAATTTAACGCCAAACAAACAAAGGAAGGAAGCAGGTCTTTGAGGATTGACAGACTAGGTATGTCTGTATAATGAGAGATATCTGCCACCGGTGAGGTATGATGACTCTTTTGGTTCCTTGGCATTACCCAAAAGGAAAATTATTCGCCGACCTCGGGGACAAATTACTAGGTTGCACGCAAGGCTGTCGAGTACTACTTACATTTGGGTCCAAAAGCCAAGCACAAGACTATCTTTCTTTCCGTCAAACCAGATCTGTAACTGGCGGGATTCCAATCAGAAGTAATCATTGTAATCATCACTTAACAACGATCCATCCCATGTGCTGCACGTCATGTAGTACACCAATCAGGACTCTGAGAATGATCGCGGCAAAACCCTAAATGACATTCCCCAATCATTCTTTCATTGATATACACGTTTTGGACATGTTCCATTTCATAGGTATAGTACATCGATAACAGTAGATACAAAGTATTATGTACTGTCGGTATGTACCTAAATCTTAAGAAGATACCCAATATCGGTTATGCATAGTTGCTGCCTTGACATGGGCCCATTGCGATTCTAATTTTAATCAGACTTGACCCGAGCATTTTAGCACAATGTTAATAGTATACGTAGGTTACATAATGGTTTTGACATTAACTATCATATTTAATATAATATAAGTACAGTGTGCTCCATACATGGTAAATCCCTTCTCTAGCTGCTAAAAAATCCGCACGAAGTATGGAGTACCTACCATCTAGTAAGTAGGTCCTTTATATTTTCTGAAATACAGTACAAATATGTTCTTGCCTCAAACTAATCCAGTCGGACAGTGGGCGGCAGTTAACCTGTAGTAGTAAGTGTGGCCTTTGATTTTCCCTTAAGCGGAAATTTCTGCCCGCGCGCCCCTCTTTGACTTGTTCGGAAAAAAAAAAAAAAAGGTTAACTCTCTTTTTTCCCCTTCTCTTTACACCTCAACTCCCTTTTAAAACGACCAACTCCCATTCTGCCACCATCTCTGAGACCACTCATCTCAATTCACCTATAGAGGTGACTAATTACCTCCCTCAGGTTTTTCTCCCCTTGTTTTATTCTATCTTATTCTTTCGCTTTTTTTGTTCCACCATTATCTGTGGTTCTATCATCCATCGCCTAACGAACGCGTCATTGTTGGGTGTTAACTCGGGATCATTCATTTGCGACACTAGAGTTTGGTCTCTATCTTGAGTTGGTGACGATCCTCGCCACTCATTTTTCGACACATTAATCTTCACCAATTACCAGAATATCGCACTTCTATCTTTTCTGGGCGCTGATATTTTGATATCTCATTCTCATCATCCAATTTTTTTTATCATTAAGAACCCTATAGTTCGTTGGGTGCCAACGTCATTGGCAGTAATTGCGAGGGCTCTTGCTAAGACGTTTCCCTGTCAAGTCATCACTTCCTTGCAATTCTGGAGCCGCAGCGCTTCTTTTCGCCCTATTCAGTCAAGTTGGCGGGCCTTCGCTACACTCAGTCCTCTTTCCTCCACCCTCTTTTAGGCCCGAAGTTTAGGGTCTTCTGCGGGGGCGACACCAGACCCCCATAACCGGACTCCAGCAACTTTGAAGTTGGCACACAGACGCCCGTCGGTAATGCCAGGCCCTTGCGAGGGGTCTGGCTAATGGATGGAGGAGCAATCACCTTTGGGACTTGTTCATCCGTTCTTCTTCGTGGAAGGCTCCCATAATAGTCGAGTTAATCAGCGCGAGTGCGTCTTTGTTGTCTGCGCAGACTGCCCCGTTTGAATTGATAGATTGGTATATATCTTGCTTGACAGCCAGTGGAACAAAAATGTCCGAATCGCCCAGATCCGAAAAGTACATGTTTTTGAGCAGGTTTAGCACTCCGGTGCCTGAACTGGATGACCATCGGTTTCAATTAGATCCTTCACGCTTCGAAGCCACTCCCGATATGGCGCTTAGCCGGCAGAACACCACCCAGCAGGATCTTAATCCGGGAACCCCCCAGCGTCCAGGAATACTCCAAGTGCAGGATGCTCTTCGGGAGGCGGGCTCATTCTCACGAGATTTCGAGCAAGCGGTTGCAGATGATGATCGGTCAGTTAAGGATGTCAATGCCCTGGGACGACGCTTTTCGCTCGATCCAACCGGTAATATCCGCCACGCTCGTACTTTTAGCCGTACACATCAAGATATTGCAAACATGTCGAGGGATTCGTCGGTTTCAGCTAGATCAACGTCTCCACCCAATTCTGTTGAAGCGTTTGCGGACCCACGTCGCCGGGAACGTGCGAACACCTTGGAAAGCCATGCGGCACCAGACTTGGAGGCTATCTTGCAGCGTACAGTGTCTGGTGGCACACATCCTCGCCGCCCAACTTTCAGTAATGCTAGTGCCATTAGGCCTCAGCCCGGCGATATTCAATTAGATTCACCCGAGGATGCGTGCGTTCCGACTTTTGAACAACCTGGTAGAATCCCAGTGATTGACTACGAAGAGCTGGAGGAATTTGTGGCTCTCAACCAGAAAGCGAAGCCCACGACAACAAGGCGTAAGCACAGTCTAAGTTCCCAGAGCAAGAAGCCCCGTGTTTTCTACGATCTTCGTCCGGGTATTCAGAAGTCTGATGTAGATGATGTGAAGCGCTCATCGAGCGCCGAGCGCTCTTCCGATGACTTGCCAGACATCGGCTCTAAGGATACCGACAAGGTCTTCGCGGATACTATGAATGAGAAAAAGTTAGTCGACTGTCTAAAAAATGAGAATGAGCCGACTCGATTCGGTTTCTTCTCGTCCGAATCACAGAGCACTGTGCATGCTGCTGAGCTGGGTGATTTGATTCTCCCTGGGGACACATTCAGAGACCTCTTCCAACTTGGCCCAGAGGGGGGCGTTTGGTGGCTAGATGTCTTGAATCCTACTGAAGCTGAAGTTGGTGCTCTTTCGAGAGCTTTCTCCATCCACCCACTGACAACGGAAGACATTCTAACCCAGGAAGCTCGAGAAAAAGTTGAGCTATTCAAGCAATATTATTTTGTCTGCTTTCGGACATTTTACCAGATGGACAAGACAAGCGAGGATTTCATGGAGCCTGTCAACTTTTACATGATTGTCTTCCGTGATGGCGTGTTATCGTTCTCTTTTACCGAAAACCCCCATGCCGCCAATGTCCGGAAGAGAATTGGGAAACTCCGTGACTATGTGTCTCTTAGTAGTGACTGGATCTGCTACGCCATGATGTAAGCCTTTCCAAGCCTTTGTTATCTCTTGTGATCTACCTGTCTGCATTCGGGGTTCCTAATATATGATGCAGTGACGACATTGTGGACAGTTTTGGCCCTGTGATTCGTGAAATTGAGGTTGAGTCCGAAGCGATTGAAGATCTCGTCTTCATCGCACGCATGGATGATTTCGAGTCCTTCTTGCCGCGAATTGGCGGTCTACGCAAGAAGGTCATGAGTTTGATGCGCCTCTTGGGCGGTAAGGCGGATGTTATTCGGGGGTTTTCCAAACGCTGTAACGAGCAGTACTCGGTAACACCGCGTGGTGACATTGGCCTTTACCTGGGAGATATTCAGGATCACGTAGTGACTATGATGTCTAATCTGGCACATTTTGAGAAGATGCTCAGCAGATCACACACTAACTACCTTGCCCAACTGAACGTGACCAATCTAGTATTGGGGAATCACGTAAACAAGATCCTCAGCAAAGTGACACTCATTGCCACCATGTTGGTTCCTATGAACCTGATCTGTGGTCTTTTCGGTATGAATGTCACGGTACCTGGCCAGGGTCAGGAGGGCCTTGCATGGTTTTTCGGCATCGTTGGGGTTATAGCGGCCGTTATCATCATCAGCGGCATCGCTGCTCGCTGCTATAAACTTGTATAGAGTTGTATACTAGCTGGCATTACTGCCTTGTTGGCCGGTACTCGAAATTCGTCGGTTGTGGAATAGTTCATATTTTTACATATAATGTACATATATACATGTACATACATTATACATACCTACATATAGTCCTATAGTCATCTCTATAGACAGATAGACAAATTTTGGACAAAATGTTGAAATAGCAAATGAAAGAAATCCAACTACGGTCCCAGTAACTAGGTACTTTTCAATGGGTAATTGTGGGGGTCCCACAATTAGTGTGGCGCAGGACAATCGATGAGTGTGGCGCAAGCTGACTAGACCTCGGGCAGAAAAGAGGAGAGATGATTCCATACATGGAGAAATTGTTGACTAGCAATTATCTTAATCAGGAATGAGCCCATCCTTCATTGTACACACAAGTACTTTCTGTATGAGATCTAGCTTCCGAATGAGTCTATAACTCTAGTGATAGCTTGTTTTGTGAATGATCCTTCGTCTATCTCCTACTCCTTCTGAACCTTTGCTTGTGAAAGGTAATCGTTGCGCTTGTCTCTCTGCCTTCTGTTCTCCGTCTAATCTATATGCTCTCCGGCTTAGAATCAAATATCTACTGAGTTGTCCATGCGACTCAAGCTCGCGCATCGGTCGTGCCGCTTTGCTGCAACTATAAGCGCGATTGTTTATCTCTGCGTAATCCCTCTGTCTTTCTGGAGCGCAGGTTTAGCCAATACCGTGTATCCCTCCCTCTTGGTCTCTGCCTATCATAGAAACTTGACCCTCAATGATGGACATTCACATTTCCACTTCCCACTTGCGTCCTACAGCGGGCTGGCGATCGACGACGGTGTGAATGAAGCGGGAGAGCCACGAGGGCTAGATCTTGTCCGCAGGGCCTCCACTGGCGTCACTTCTCTAGCCAATAATCAATACCAGAAAGGTGATGTTAAACTAGGTGAAACTCAATGGTGGTACTTTCCGAAGGACTCTATGAATGGAAATGACACCAACACCAACAAGACGTCTGATGGACAAACAAGCGGCAACTCGAAGCGCTCGAAACCTGTCTTCATATCTCTAACAGCATGCTCGAAGCCTAGCTCCTACAAAGATGATTCTGACGATGCCCGAAAGCTGCCAAAACTGGAGATTTATGTTTCCATATCCGACTCGCTTCAGAAGCCCGGCCCTGGGCACGGCAATTCGAACCAAACTAACCACGAAACTGAAGAGGGTTATGTGAGCACCACCGTGGAAGCAGAAGGAGATGTGTACATTGGTGTTACAGCACATAATAGCACAGAATACTCTGGGTCTTACAGTTACGAGCTCGCGGCCTCGGTAGACGGATTTTTCCACAGCTTTGTCGATGATAGCGAGTTCTTGTATCTCTTGGATTCAGATATGAATAGTGCGCTCTTCACCACGGACAACCTAACAGAGGCAGAGCTAGACTCGCAGAATTACAGTCATTGGATGAACATGACACCGCCGTACACGATGTTTGCCAACAACGTTAATGATACAGCCGTCGCAGGCCTGCAGCGTTCCTACTGCGCACTTGATCAACTCGCTCAGATAGGCAAGGGTGATAGTAATATCAAAACAAGTATGACTACCAGGGGCCCTGGTGATAAACCAAAGGAGCAATTCTACGTGACTGGTCTCAACCAAAGTTCTGCTTACATAGGTATTGTGGCGTTGGATGGCAATTCAACCAGTTCTGGAAACGACATTATTGGTGGTGGTGGAAGAGTATGGAAAGCGATGAACTTCTCAACCAAAGCAGGTGATTCACCCATTCGACGTAATAAGGTGGTTTCTTCTGTTGCTAATAACCTGGGAAAGACGGCAACTGTGCGCTCCTTTACGACCTGCCTTTTTGCAAAGACGTGGCATATGCAGTACCCTCGAATCCAGCCATAAAAACAGAAGACCTCCGTTCAATCTACGACGATAATGCCGCTTCACTATATATGAATTTCTCCTATTCCTTGGAGCAAATCCAATGCAATGCTACCAATGAGACCCGATATTCTTTGGCGGTGGACTGTAGTGACTGCGCGACGGCTTACAAACAATGGTTGTGCGCCGTAACCATTCCGCGGTGCGAGGACTTCTCGAGTACCAATGATTTTCTCCAGGCCCGAAATGCCGGGCAGGAGTTCATCAACGGAACGTCGTTCGGCGGCAATCACACACTCCGACAAGATCCTGCGACCAATCGGTCCCGGATGTCGCTGATCGACGACAAGATACGACCAGGACCCTATAAAGAGATCCTTCCTTGTGAGGACACCTGCTACAACCTTGTCAAGAGCTGTCCAGCTTCGCTATCCTTCAGCTGCCCGCAGGGCAGATGGCTCGATTCCACGTACGGCAAGCGGGATCCCAACCGCATTACCTGCAGCTGGCTAGGCGCTGCGTACTTCATGGGTGGTGGGAATAAGATAAGTTCTCCTATGTGGTCACCCTTGTTTGCTCTTGCAGCTGCATGGCTCTCATATTGGACGCATAGAGCGTAAAAATCCATGTTCGTGTTCATGGGCATTATATCCTTTGTTATTTGCACCTCCGTCAGTACGGGTCAATTTGGGTGATATGATGGCACTTACCTGTAGATGTCATGTTATTTGTTCGTGTAGCTAGATACCCTGAGCTGATACAATTCATTGTATTTATTGCGTGTGTTCTATAGAAAGTTGTATTCAACTAAAACCACAGTATACTATCTAAGCTAGCAAGGCGAGTAACTCGAGAGTGCAGCCCACCTAAGTAGATATCGGAAAAAGTAAGAATAACAAAGTCTTCGGGGCATAACTACATAAGCACCGTGAAATAGAACCAACAAAGGAACAGTTTAACATTACAATAAAAAGAGAAATTGAAAATCACAACGCTCACCAAGGTATCTTTGAAAAGCTGACAAGACAGTTCAGGAAAGAAATTCGTGTTTAGTTAGCTCTCCTCGAAGTCGGAGTCCACAACTTTTTAAAATTCAATGAAGACGTTCGTGTTGATCGAGGCGTGCTCCCCACCCGATGCAGTAACTTCTGTGCTGCCGGTGTCAACATCTTGCTTGATTCTCCCCTTCCCACTGTGCCAGGTGTGCATAACCCAAGGTCCAGTCGGGGGCTACTAGCGAAGCGTGGTGTCAAGGTAACTGGGGATTTGGTCTGCTGCGCGGCTCTCTCTGCTCGCTTGTTTCTCGCAACGCGGTCTACCATGCGGTGATGAAGAGCTTCTCGCCTTCGGTTCTCACTGATTTGGAATGGGTTCGGAGTCTTATCGGCTGTACCCAACAAATGAAGGTCCTCTGATGAGTCCGTATGGCTGTCGTTCAACATGCTTGTTACGGAGTACTCAGGTTCATCCTCATCCACAAAAGCGTAACCGTTTACTCGTGGTGTCTCGCCACCAGTATAGCCTGCCTCTGACTCAATAGGACGCGGGCGTCCGGCAATGGCATCCTTGAGGGCTGATATTGATGGCGAGGGCGGAGGCGCGCCTCCACCTTGTGCAGTCTGAAGACCCCCATCTAGTAATCTGGTATTATGATATACTACCCGCTTAGGTCCCGCCCGCGAAGACGCTTCCCCTTTCTGCTGGATTGTCTCGTGAGTGTCTTCAACAGACGAAGGAATGAACATGAGTGAGTTCTCCGGTCTGGCCTTCCAAGAGTCCGGCTTCGCGGGACGAGCATCAAGATCCGTCTTGATGGCAACTTGTTGGTTCTGATCGGAATTGCGGCCCTGGGCCTCGATCCGTTTGGCTTCCTGTCGATGATGGGCTATCTGTCGCGCGGAAGGAATCTTGTTCCCACTCCAGACCCAGGCATGCTTTTCTCGGCGTTTCGCGTTTTGCTTATCTAGCAGCTTATTGAATGACTCATTGTCTTCGCTGGTGTACTTCGCCTGGAACTCCAGGAGCCCAAGATTGGCTACATCAGGGGTGTTGTGGTCTTTTGCATCCTGAGCTGTGGTTGATGAGGTCATGGACATGACGGACATTGGTGTGTCCCCGCCCCAACCCATAGGTGTATCCCCTGCGTGTCTTGCACCTGAAACTTGGGTTGCGATACCGGGTCTCGATGATCCGGCATGACTCCGAGCTCTTCCTGGAGTCAGCATTAGATCGACAAGTTTTTTTTTAGACACCGCAATCCATTCTTTGTCCTTCGAATCAAGTGCCTCCAGGTAGTCTTGTTTTAGCTGCACCTCTAGAAGCCCCGGGAAGTAATCCCGCGCAATTATATCAGACAGGGCTTCCGTATAAATGTCTTCGTCTAAGACGGTAGTGGGTCGTTTGATGCGTTTGGGAGGAGGGGGAGGGGCCATTAGGCTGACTTCACTCTCACGTTTGGTCAAAGCTTGCGACGAGGACATCGCAACGAAGGATGACAGATGGTCTAGTGAGAAAGAAAAAAGAGAGAAATCAGCTAACCGGTGAAGATCGTTAGACTCATAAATGTAGATGAATGTGAATAGAATGTACAGGCAGAACGGCATGTGTACATACAATACTCCGTACGGCAAAATCAAGACCAGGGCGGTGAGTATTCAGAGCAACGACATCATACCCTGAGTAATACTTCGTCACCACAGTAGATGTTAAACTGCCTGGTCAAGAAACATTTGATTCTGAGCAAAAATGTTGAACTATAAACACAGTTTTCCTCGCTTAATTGCACAATGATCTAGAAGCATCTTAGATGACGGTTTGTTTATCCCTGCACCGAAATCCGAACAAAACCTCCAAACCAGCCCAATCAAGTCATCCCATCCCTTCTCTATATGTATATAAAAGAGACCGATCCGAATTTATCAAAAGATCGACATACTCAACAACAAGGAAATGCAGAGAAAGAACGATGATTTGGAAAGAAAAACAAAAAAAAAAAAAAAAAAAAAAACGTTCCGAGCGAATGCTATGCAACCAAATCCCATCCGCAGCCTTTTCCCAATTCTCCATACCAGTAAAACACCTCCCAGAGATTTTTGTTCCTGTGGAAAAGTAGCCGCTCAGAAATGCAAAATGAAAGATACGACTAAATCGCAGATGTCAAGAAATATAGAATGGCTCCAAAACTTCAGAAAGGCGTATCGCAAGAAATAGTGACCGAAGAAAGGTGAAAAAGAGAGAGAAAATGTGAGAAATATGCCAAAAAAAAACAGGTGGAAAGTCATAATTTCATCGAAGAGATCTATCTGTGATTGATTTGAGGATGTGAAGAAGACGGAAAGTAAAAGAAACGAAATTGTGTCCACGTCGTGAGACCAGAGGAGATGGATTCACAGCATATTATTAGAAGCTGCGGGTGTAGGGAAGAGTGAATAGGATGTCCTGCCTTTTCGCCGATGTGTACCCCTGATAGGGATCTCCGCCTTAGTGGCTTTGGCAATTAGGGTGACTGCCTCAACTTCTGACGTGGACTTTGCCCGATCATGAATAGAAGGACCCGCAGTCAACACGAGTTCTGCAGACTCAAGACCTGTACTGCCCTCTGCTCGAAAAAGAGACTGAGCCTCAATTTCTCTTGCCATGCTTTTGGTTTGACGATGGTAAGAAGACGAGTCTGGACGTCCAAGTCCGGAGGGCAAAGTGTGCTCGCCTGAAGTGGCCTGGTCCATCGCGGGTAACTCCCGGCTATTTGATAAACTGTGGACGAGCTCAGGAACACTAGCGGTGGAGACGGATGAGCGATGCTTGCGGACGATCGATGCAGCACGAGATAAGATAAGGCTCTCTTCAGAATTGCATTTGCTAATTGGAGAGAAGCTGCTCCGAGGAGAGACAGGCTGTTCTATAGGTTGGATCACTCCTTGTGAGGAAAAGGAGAAGTGCCGATCTGATTCAGCATCAGCTGCCAGGTACTCTGCATATAGTGTATCCTGGGTTAAGTGCTTTCCAAAGGTCGACGGAAACATTGAGGAACTGACTGGTTGAAAATAATCGCTGTCTCGCTGGGATACAACCACCTCATCTTCGTAGCTCACAGTTGACGGGGTCAAGGCAGCATGAGCGCTGGGTATTGTGCGAGACGGACTAGGATCTAAACCCAAAGTGGACAGGGTGGACGTGTTCAAATGTACGGCCGACAGGTGATTCTTATCGCTCTCATCCAACGGGTCGAGCTCGGAAACCATAACGGGAATGCCGAGTTCCTCTTGTTGTGGTTCCTCAAACGAATTGCGACCCCAGTCGAAGTCGCAATTCGACTCCGCTGCATGCTCATAACAATAATCAATATCGGCATCCCAGGATTCATAGATGGTCTCATAGGGTGCCTTTCGACGGGCGGAGGCTGTTCTCCTTATCATTCCTCCCAGTTTCTGGTAGTGCGGTGGTACCACGGGCTGACAGTATTGAGGGAGCGTAGGGGATCCCAGTGCCTCGGAAACCTTCTTTGACAACTCTTCCGTTACGTAGATCGATAAGTTGTTCGACTTGGGGCTGGCTACAGAGGTGACCTTCGGCTCAGCTGGGGGAGAGCTTAGCTGAGACCGAGCACGGGAGACTGCTTCTTCTACATTCGACGCCAGACTCTCGCGCCAATGGAAAACTTCCTCTTCCTCCGGGACGTCATCAAGGTCGGATGACATATTGGTGAATGACATGGACGAGTTTAGGATACCAGTGGGGTCCTGTTCAGGGCCGGGGATGATGGCCTGGCCAGCAGCTATCGGGAAGATGCCCTCAACATCCATGTGGATCAAGGGCCCACGCTGGGCATCATCTTCGTTAGAGTACACATGCCCCGGATATGTTGGCTGGGACGATAAACCCAATATTTCGTCGATGGCACGAGGGGCCGGTTCAGAGATCTCTGGAGACGCTGCTAAACTGGGCGTGGTGACTTTCGGTGGTGGCGTAGTTGCCCCGACTCTAGGATACGGACGAGAAAAATTCTCACAGATGCGCGACTCCCTTCTTAGTCTACTATCTTGCTGGTTGGGACTCGCTGCCGATGACACCGTTCCTGGAGACCCGGGCGGGCTGATTGGAGCCGGAACCGCATGATCCTCCGCAATGGCTGTTCCGCAATTGGTGAGATTCTCGGACGAGAAGTCACGGAAGTGAAGATCTTCCGCGCGGATACCCTTTAGAACTGTTACGGGTCTCTGAGAGGCACGAATGGCAGAGAACTCAGTGACCAGGTCATTTTCCCGAACTCTGTCCATTTCCTGGAAATGGGACGGACTCGTATGAGTCAGATGGTGGAAGTCAAAGGGATCAGAGATGAGATTCTTCAATTGTTCATCTACAGCAGATCAGCCACGCGATGACAATGTGTGTTATTTGCGCAAGGGTGCACTTACGAGCATCGCTCTGTCGCGACCTGTGATGACGGCTGAAGAGATCCGAGACTTCAAATCGAGATTTCTCGCGCTCCATTTCGTCCTCTTCGTCCAATGTGGCAACAATATTGAACTTACTACCCTGACGGCGGAGAATACGGCTGCCACGAGAGAAGAGCGATTTGGTCATGCTCTCCTGCCGCTCTGAGCGAACACCGGCCGCAGAACTAGTCCGTTCATCGTGTGACGAGGGTAGCGAGGTAGCATCCACGGAGGTCATGGAGGAAGCGGGGGAGCGGCGCGAGGAGGTGGTGGAAGTAGTAGTATTGCTTCGGGAACGACCACTAAAGACAGATAGACGTTTGGGACTCTGGGTATGGGCAGTTGACCGGGAGCGCACATGAACTGAATGATCAGGGCCGTCATGTTTGGACGCCTTGATGCAAAACTGCTCTAATTCCTGGGCCATGGTTCGTGGGTGTGAGCTGGAGGCCTGCATGATGAACTGTTATGACAGTCCAATTGGCGAGGTGGGCAAGAGGATACAAGCTGATAGTCAAACATGCAATTGCAATATGCTGGTCCTGGCTTGGACCATGATAGGATATATCAAGACTGGATTGAAAAGTGAAATAAGTAGAGCTGACTAGGAATCAGGAGACAGAGAACATGACACGTCCAGATGGGAGAGTTTCTGAAGTGTTTTAGATTTAGATTTAGACCTATGGTCGAGGCCACTCAGACAGACAAATGGATCATAAAAATGGGTGATGAGAAACACGAAGTGAAGCAACGACTGTCACAGCAGAAGAAAAGAAGACTGAAATGTTGAAGAGGCTCTAGTGAGTAAGGATCGTGACCGTAGATACAGAAGGAAATTTACTTAGGGGGGAAGAATAGATGAGGGGGGGACAGTAAAAGTAGGAGGGTGGAGGTTACAATCAATAGATAAAGAATGAACTGGATTGATAATGGTTAGTCGATGGAAGGTCTGGGGGAGGAGGAGAATGGAAAGGACAATAATAAGAAGAATTAAGGAGCGAACTAACAATTATTAGTATAGTTCGACGGTTATGGAGATGAAGATGGAGACCGAGAGAAATAATGGAGATTTGGACGGACGATTATTTTCGTTTTCCTTTTTCCTTGCCCTTTTTTACCCTCCTTTCTAGTATTAAGTTGGTGGTGCTGCTCATTATTTTGCGTATTTTTCACTTTAGCTCCAGTTTCCACGCTTGACGGCTCGAAAGGGCATGAGACGGTAATTAATTTTTACTTTCTATAATATAAGTTTCTGTATTTTATTTCATTGGAAGCTTTTGCCCTCCCGTACTCGATTCTGTACAACATATAGTAACATATACCAGAGAACAACAATACAGTGCCGACAGCACGTGTAGACTAGGTAGTTAGTATCCAGTAATAAGTATCTATACAGTCAGTCCATTTGCCTGATCCATAATCCCCGTCGGGGTTCTCTAATCCCTCGAGTCCTCGATATCCCACAACAACAACACAAAAAAAAAAAAAAAAAAAAAAAAAAGGGGAAAAAAAAAAAAAAAAACCAAAAAAAAAAA